>VMDO01012783.1:0-55496 GCA_007922755.1 Pedetes capensis
TCGGTATCCGACTCATAGCGACCCTCTGTTCAACAGGGGAAACACTATTGTCAGTGCTTCTCTGCTGTTCATAGGGTTTTCAATGGCAGATTGATTTTTGGGAGGGGGTTTCCAGGTCCTTCTCCCAAGCCTACAGCTTCTGGTGTTCCCAGGCGGTCTCCCATCCAGGTACTAACCAGGCCCGACCCTGCTTAGCTTCCAAGATCTGACGGGATCGGATGCCACAGGGCTACCGCTGCAGGCCCTGAAACAATTAGCCATTGAAAATTGTATGAATAGCAGAGAAGCACTGTCAAATATAGTGCCTGAAAATGAGCACCCCCCCCCCCCAGGCTGGGAGGCATTCAAGAAATGGCTGGGGAAGAGTTGCCTTCTCAAAGTAGAGTTGACCTTAATGACAGGAATGGAGGAAGGTCCCTGAGACCTCCTTTTGTTGATGTGGCACAATTCAAAATGAGAAGAAACACAGGGGCTGCAACAATGGTCTTAAACATAAAAAGATCGTGTTCATGGTACAGTGTTGGGTAGTGTTTCATTCTGCTGTACTTAGGGCCGCTTATGAATTGAATCCAACTTGATGGCACCTGGCAACAACATGATTTACACAGCTTTAATACATTAAATTAACAAAGACAAATGGGCCCTCTGGTTCAGGAAGAAACCAGTGGTATGAGATGTGTATGGCTGTTTTACATCCTCCTCTTTAGTGTGTCTGTTTGTGCAGATGTCCACAGATGTCCAGGTAGCAGGTATAAGTGAAAGAAACAAAACTCAAACCCAAAGTACACAGACTTCTGTTGCTTTCCCCTAGTGCTTTTGGTTCAATTTGCCTTGAAGTAATTATTAATAATCTCCACTAGACCCTGGACATGCAAGATTATGATATGCTCTGGGTTTGGGAGGCCTTAGCAGTGGGCAAGACAGACAGACAAATAATGGCAGCATGGTGGGAAGCGCTGTGTTGGAGGGTTTCACAGGTTGCCATGGGAGTGTGGGGGCAGCAGTATTTAATTCGGAATGAGGATGGAGATTTTGGGGATGGCTTCTTAGTTTTGCTATAAAATTCTCTGTTCAAGAGAACTTAGAGTTCTAGTGATTTACTGTCTTTAAGGTAGTGATTAAAGACAGTAAACAAAGCCAAAATTATATGACTTAGTAAAAGGTGAAAAAATAAAGCAAGGAACACAGTACTGGATATGGGGTGGAGAGAGTTACATTTTTAAATTAGATGATTTGCTATGTTGTTTTTATTAGGTGCCATCGAGTCTGACTCATAGCAAACATGTGTATAACAGAATGAAACACTTCCTGATTCTATCCAGGCACATGATCTTACTTATGTTTAAGCCCATTGTTGCAACCACTGTGGCAATCCATCTAGTTGAGGGTTTTCCTTTCTTTCACTGACCTGCCACTCTCCCAAACATGATGTCTTTCTCCAGGGATTGGTCTCTCCTGACTACATGTCCAAAATATGTAAGACATAGGCTGGCCATTCTTGCTTCCAAGGAGCACTCTGGTTGCACTTCCTCTAGGACAGATCTGTTGGTTCTTTTGGCAGTCCATGGTATATTTAATATTCGTCTCTAGCACCCTAATTCAAAAGCATCAATTCTTCTCCTGTCTCCCTTGTTCAGTGTCCAGCTTTCACAACTATATGATGTGACTGGAAATACCATGGCAGGAGTCAGGTGTACCTTTG
Source organism: Pedetes capensis (assembly GCA_007922755.1). Classification (NCBI taxonomy): domain Eukaryota; kingdom Metazoa; phylum Chordata; class Mammalia; order Rodentia; family Pedetidae; genus Pedetes; species Pedetes capensis. The sequence goes on from VMDO01012783.1 coordinate 1,703, forward strand.
TTTTCAACATGACATCTTTACTTTTCAACACTTTAAAGAGGTCTTTTGCAACAGCTTTTTCCAATGCAATGCATCTTTTGATTTAAAGCAAAGATTTGATTTAAAGCAAAATCTTGGACAACCTCAATCTTTTCTCCATTTATCATGAAGTTGCTTACTGGCCCAGTTGTAAGGACTTTTGTTTTCTTTATGTTAGGGTGCAATCCATATGGAAGGCTGTGTTCTTTGATCTTTATCAGGAAATGTTTCAAATCCTCTTTACTTTCAGCAAGCAGAGTTGTGTCATCTGCATAATGCAAGTTGTTAATGAGTCTTCCTCCAATCCTAATGCCACATTCTTCTTCATTAAGTCCAGTTTCTTGGATTATTTGCTCAGCATAGATATTGGCGAGGTATGGTGAAAGGATATAGTCCTGATGCACACCTTTATTGACTTTAAACCAGGCAGTGTTTCCTTGCCTCTTGATCCATGTACAGATTTCTCATGAGTACAATTAAATGCTCTAGTATTTCTATTCTTTGCAGTGTGTCCATAATTTGTTATGATCCACACAGTCAAATGTCTCTGCATAGTCGATAAAACACAGATAAACATCTTTCTGGTATTCTCTGCTTTAGGCTACTATCCATGTAACATCAGCAATGATATCCCTGTTTTCCCACCCTCTTCTCAATCTATCTTGAGTTTCTGGCAGTTCCCTGTCTATATACTACTGCAGTTGCTTTCAAATGATCGTTAGCAAAATTTTGCTTGTGTGTGGTATTAATGATATTGTTGAATAGTTTCCACATTCCGTTGGAGTCCCTTTCTTGGGAATAGGCACAAATATGGATATTTTCTAGTCAATTGGCCAGGTAGCTGTTTTCAAAGTCTCTTGTCATAAACAAGTGAGCACCTCCAGTGCAACTTCTATTTGTTGAAACATTTCTATTGGTATTCCATCAATTCCTGGAGCCTGTGTCTCACCAATTCCTTCCAGGCAGCTTCCACTTCTTCCTTCAGTACCACTGGTTCTTGATCATATGCAACCTCTTGAAATAGTTGATCATTCACCAATTCTTTTTTATATAATGACTCTGTGTATTCCTTCCAACTTCTTTTGATGTTTCCTGTATCATTTAATATTTTCCCTATAGAATCCTTCTTTATTAACACTCAAGGCTTGAATTTTTCCTTCACTTCCTTAAGCTTGAAAAAAATAGAGCATGTTCTTCCTTTTTGGTTTTCTGCCTCTAGTTCTTTGCACATGTCATATATTTGATTTTGTCTTCTTAAGCTGCCCTTTGAAATTTTCTCTTTAGTTTCTTATCTTTGTCATGCCTTCCTTTTACTTTAGCTGCTTGACATTCAAGGGCAAGTTTCAGAGTTTCTTTTGACATGTAATTTGGCTATACTTGAATATAAAGATAAGTTACTTTGGTTTATTTATTTTTGTATGAACTCAATTATGCACTTAGGACTCAGATTCTGTGCCATATTTTTCTTGTTCATATCAATTATTATTGCTGGTTTATAAATTTACTTGAGAAAATCTCCTCCATTGGCTATGAAATATAATTATGACTCTGTGTCCAATAGTGTATTTACTTCCTCCAGTAATGTGGATGTGTATGACAAATTGGAGTTTGAGATGAGAAAGCTAAAGAGTAACCAAAGAATCATGTCTAAAAATGTGGATGGTTATTTAAGGTGGACATCACCAGTTCCTTCTGTCTTTGTTAAGGACAAAACAGGATAGAATGGGGTTAGCATTACCAGGAGTGAAGCTGAAGTGAGGACAAATGTGAGTTTTCCATTTTGATGTGGATGGCCTGGAGGAGTACATTGTTCTCATCATGGGCTTCCTCAGTATTAAGTCATTGATTTTTACTGTGACTCAGTACACCTGATCTGGGCTCAGCTCCAGCAATAGTGAACCAGTCCCTGGTGTGAGGCGTTGATGGTACTTGAGGTCCATTGGTCAGAGGCAGGGTGTGGAGGGCAGAAAGGTGAAGGTTGAGACTGACATGAGCCTGTGATAGTTATAATGACGGGTTCCTGAGGGCCAGGTGGTGGAGTGTGATGATCTGGGCAGAGACTGGGGAGAAGTGACCCAGAGCAGCAGTGTGCCTAGGGCTCTTGGGTGCTAGGTCATCAGCTCACACTGCTGGAATGGCACACGCTCCTAACTGGAAGACCCCTCCGGGAAGAATTGAGCAGATAGATACATTAAGTTTGGAAGGCAAAAATTTTGTCAGTGTTCCACGGAGGAAATAGTTTTTAAGACCCTGGTCCTGTTTATTAATCAAATTGTTTTGAAGCCTTTTCAATGTATCAGAAACTTTTTGGTTTTTGAAGAAATAGGGAAAAGAATCCATGGTTTTGTAAAGAAGTCCTTTATACCTAAAAGGGGCATATTCAAGACAAAATTAATTTGAATTTGTGGAGCCTGAGATTCTAACCTGGCCCAGGTTGTCAGAAATAGGTGATTTGGGGCTGGGATTTAGCTCAGTTGGTAGAGCGCTGTGCTCCAGTCTCTGAGGTCCCAAGTTCAATTCCCAGCACTGCAAAAACGGGAGAAGGACCTGGCAATCCACTCCCAAGGCAATCCCAAAACAGCCATTGAAAACCCTATAAGGGTTACTATGAGTCAGATACCGACTCGACGGCACCTAACCTAATCCCAATAAAGTAGTAATTATTGATAGAACTGTACTACAAGGCTAGAGTGTCCCACATCTCTCCTGCCTAAGGCTAGGAGTGGTTTCAGATTAATGTGAAACTCAGCCTTCTGCTGAGAAACTAGTAGGGCCATCTATTTTACTTCTTTCTAAAGTTTATCCTATAACAAAGTACATGGCTATGGCTTTCTATCCACTTTGATCCCTAGCTTTGAAGTTGGTTAGTTATGGAAACCAGAGACCATTTTTTAAAGTATTCAAGGGTCTCCATCTGGAGATGAAGAGACAGTTCAGTTTACCAGCAAACTGACCCTGTTTTGAGGAAAGGGACATTCTTCTTGCAATAGAACATCCACTCATTTAACATGTGTAAAGATGCCATCTCAAAATTCTAGTGTGGTTTGGCAAAAGGATACAGGGGACACAGGCATTTATGTAACTTGGACCTCTGTGGCACTTTGAGGTTAACCAGATTCAATTTTGTAGAGGTCCCAGAAGATAGAAATTTTCAAGAAAGGAAATTTCCTAAAGTGTGGGTGGCAGTTAGAGGACCTCAAGAAGACACTGAGAGGGTCAAGGTAAGAACATGAGGTAATTTTTACCCAAATAGGTAAGAATCACACGCTGAAGATAATGCAGGAGGAAGCAGTACTATGGATTAGTGGAGACAAGCCTGATTCCCTGGATTGGTGCTTGTCTCATCCCAGAAGAGCAGTCATAATGTTCATGCTGAAGTAGGAAATAAATCAGGTGGGGAACTCAACTATCCATACTCGGCTCTTGGGGTGCTGGAAACTATAAGGGAAGGAGCTGGCTGTTTCCTGAAGAAATAGTCCAGTGCTTTAGCCAGACTACGTTTTCTCTCCAGAACACATAGGTGCTGCACTGAGAGAGAATATTGTAATTTAGGAATTAAGGCAGAAAACAGGGAATGGATAAATGGGAAAAGACTAAAGCTTCATGACACTGAGGACTAGAGAGGAAATGACTCCATAAATGAAGCCATAAGTAATTAAACAACTATTTGACCGACAATTTTAACTATTTGCTTAAAAAAATCCTTTGTGATTTGCTAATAGTATATTTTTGTTTTATTTTCTCCTTTTGTCTCCTGACCTCATTTTCTATATACATAAGGAAACATACTATCAAGCATGTTTGTGTGCTGATGTGAAGGACCCCATAGAGATACTGTCAATATAATCAGTATGTGTCAAAATGCCCAGAATTCAGGAATCAGTTTTTAAAATGGCCTGTCATTTGAATAATTTTTAGAATAATTAACAGCAGGTAGCAAAAGTATAGTGGGCTAATGTGAGATTTCATTCTTTAAAGTCTTTTACTTAACATCTTACAGAATCATGGATTGTAAGACCTGAAAGAGGGCTGGGAATATAGGTCAGTGATAGAGTGGGTATTTAGTAGCATGTGTGAAGCACTGAGTTTGATCCTTGTACCACAAAAATAAAGGGGGAGGGGGAAAAAGGGGCAGGGGAGAAAAGGAGTCTAAGGGGACTTTGACAATATAAGAGCCAGGGGTGGTGGTGCATGCCTGTTATCCCAGCACTTGGGAGGCAGGAGGATGGTGAATTTGAGGCCAGCCTGGGCTATATAGCAAGACTTGGTCCCTAAAAATAAAAAATAAACAGACTTTCAGACTGAAATCTCAGAAGGAACCCTAAGCTGTATACAGATTTGAGTGCCTGCTGGAATTCCTTTCCTAACTGTACCCCACTTCTACTGAATGCTCAGAGGCCACAAGGGAAACACCTAGGCTATTCAGAGGAAGAATTAAAAACTATTAATTTAGCCACATGCTCAGGAGGCTGAGGTAAGAAAATTGCAGGTTTGAGGCCAGAGGCAACCTGCACAATTTAGCAAGACCCTGTCTCAAAATAAAAAATGAAAACGTGGCCGAGGTGCAGCTCAGTGGTAGAGCACTTGCCTAGTTTGTGCAAGGCCCTGGGTTTAACTTCCTAGTATGCCTCTTCTCCCCAAATACCCCAAACAAAAAAGTGCTGACTTAATCCAGGCATTTTACCAGTAAGGGATCTAGAGATTAAGATGCTTGTCTGAGGATAAGATAAATATTAGTGTAAAAGCTGGAGAGAAGGAAAGCTGGAGAGAAGGCAGTTTCCTGAGCCTCAGAGCAGTGTTCTGTTTACTTCTCTCTTGGTGCCTGTGGATGCACTTCTTGCCAAAAGCAGTGCAGGACTCAGAATGCATGCATGCACTAATGAACAGCCAGCTAGAAGGAAAGAATGCATGGCCCAGTCTTGCTTGGGCCTGAAGATAAATGCCTTTCCACTCTTGTGGTCCCCATTTTGGGGGTGCAGTTTCTGCTGTAAACACCTGTGCATCTATGTGTTATGTATAGTCTTTATAATCCATGTACCTCAAATACATAGATGGTAAGGACATCTGTTAGTGGACAACCTAGAGCTCTTGCTGAGCTCCATAACTTACACTGTTTGATTAGAGCAAACTCATGAGAAGGTTTTGCAAGATTAGTCTTGATGAATGTATACTAAATGGTAAAGATTCCCCTTACACTCAAATGCATTTATTTATAACCTATAGATTGAGAGCCATTAATGGTCCTCAGAAAGGCATGCAAGATTCTTCACAACTAGATATCCCCCTCCCACACTGCAGACAGAGCCTATAAGAATGCAAGTTAGGACACCTTGAGAGCCCCTTGCTGTTGTATCTTTCTGTATCTTGATCAGAATACTAGTTACATTTTTTTTCCCTCTGTACAAAGCTGGGCTTTCTGATATATGTGTGAACTTGTGCCTGTGCCTGTACTCTGCCCTGCAAAAAAATATTTTTAAAAAAGCCACAGTGTATCTATCCTTGAACTCAAAATCCTTTAGTGCCTCTGGGTCGGTGCAGTAAAGGGTCGGTGCAGTAAAGGTAACAGTCTATCTAGCAGCCTGAAAGGCTCTGCCATGCTGCCCTGGCCTTCTAGCCATCTCAGCTCCCTTCATTGCCCCTCAAGCAGTGTCCATACCAACTAGGTTCCCTAGTACTGCCTAGCCCGTGAAAAGTGCTCACTACTTGTTTCTTAAAGTGGAAGGACATGTAATGTCTGAATCAGTGTTTGTCCTCATGGGAAGAGAGGAAGAAGTACTGGGATTTCTATTTGGATGATGCCATGGGATATTAGGTATTTTTATTAGTGCCTTTAAAATTGTGATTTTGATAGATGGAGAATTTTACAAACATTTGTTATTTGCAAATTTTCCCCTTTAAAATAGATTTTTTTCCTGATTATAAAGCTGTTCATAAAATTCACAAGATAAAGTTCCCAATGACTTCAGTACCCAGAGATAGGACTGTTTATATATTGGTCACATACTTTTAATCCATTTTCTCATGTGCACTGCATTGATAAAACTTTTTTTCCCCCTCAAAGAGTTTTAAAGGTGATTCTTACCAACTTTTAGTACTCTGTGCTGGTCTGCATTAGTTAGTAAGAATATCGCCTCACATTTTATGTACAGAAAAGCACAGAAAGTTTCATTCATTCATTGGTTTTAAATGTGGAAAAGAAATCGTGTCATCTGTCATTTTGAATCCTAATGGAATTTTACTTTTAAAATGGATGATAGTGTTTTGATAGAAAGTTGGGTGAGTTTTTCAAGCTGCTCTAAAGGGTAATTATAGATCTAGAAGTCTAAATCCTGAGAGCACTGTGGACTTTTAAGAGCACATTGTGCACTTTTCATTTAAGGTTCATAGAGATTTTGAGACACATTAAAATAATCTTTTCAGCACTGTCATGGGAATGAATGGCCATATAAAATGGATTGAGTATTTTTAAAAAGATTTATTACTATTTTCAATTGGAAGCTCTTTTATGTTAATCTTATTAGATGGTCAAATACCTTTTTATCATGTTATTCATCTTTCTGAAGGACAATTATGATTTCAGTAGCACCACTTAAGATATGACTTATATTAAATGCTTATGAAATAACTTAATTCATTACACAGAATCCAAACCTTCAAATTAAATCTCCTTTTGTTTCAAGTTTATGACCAGGAACGTCAGCCTCATCTTTGCATGAGGTCAGACATCATCAGTGATGCTGGTGCCTTTATGTTCTATTCTATAGAGTATGTCAATGGCTGTGCAATGTTTGTGACCTGCAAGAAGCTTCTGCATTCTTCTCTTTTGGGTTCCCAGAGAGATGAATGTTGATAACACGCTGTATATTGGGTGTCTTACTGGTCACTCAACAGTATACCCTGTGTTGAAAATCTTCATAGCAGAATGTGGACATGTGTCATCCTTACGTCATTCACATGCTGGAGAAAGCTGACCCTTAAGAGTCACCCTTCAAAATTAGTACCTTTTTGTTTCTGAAGATTCTGAGAGATTTATCTTCATGATTAGCTAAATCATAACTTTGTGATTGCTGTTATTGTGACTTCTTGTATAGAAACTCCTCCAATAGTGCAGCTTCACTAGAGGCAATTACAGGAAATAACAATATAAGGAGCCTTTGTCCCTTCTTGGTAAAACTGGTATCTAAGATAGTTCCCGTGCTGGTGCACTGCACCCTTAATAAAAAGAGAGATGGATCCTCTTAAGTGTAGAAGCAGGAACAAGTCTGTTTCAGATTAATTGGTGTGTGTGCTATGTGGGCCAGCAGGGGTTTCTGGCTGTGAATTTGATGTAGTGACCAGTCACTAGAGCTCCCTTTAGTCACAGCCTTTCTCCTCCCTTTTCCCTGCATTCCTTATTCTGTCTCTTGTCATTTCCCATATTTGTTGAAGTTTTATTTATTTACTTTAGTTTTTTATTGTTGTATTCTGGTATAGAAACCTTGAACCCAAGGCCTCACATATACTATGTAAGCCCTCTACCACTGGGCTGCATCCCTAGCCCATTTTTCTATTTTTTTATCTTGAGACAGGGTCCCATTAAGTTACTCAGCTGTCTCTGACTCGAACTCACTATTTTCTGACTCTGCCTCCCGAGTTGCTGAGATTACAATTGTGCACCACTGCACCTAACTTATTTTTATTGTAGGAAATCTTATACCTTGCAAGGGAATAGGCAGTGTAGATTTACTTGTGAATCAAAAAAATGTTGTAATTTCTGTAATAGGAAATGTATGTTGGTTGTGGTAAGATTACTCATACTAATTTTCGAAGCCTGTTAATTCTTTACTTATACTTACTAACAGCTAAGTTTGACTTCTTTGTTATTTGTAATGAAAGTACATTGCGAAGGACCCATTTACTGAGAGCACGTTATAGAATTTAACACCAGAAACGATGGAGCCAGAATCATTCTCAGTTTTCAGGTTTGTGAATGGTAGAAGTGTGAACTAAATGAGTCAGTGTTGCTATATGAATTTTAACAGAAATAACTAACGTAGACTACTTTGCCAATTCACAAAAAAGGCTGATTTTATAGCTGAGATGTAATGCTGTATATAGGTCCTTATTTTGTGACTGAGATTATATCTATGAAAATTTAAGGCTTTAAAAGAGTGTAGGAAAACACTCTTTTTGTTGCCTTATAGCAACTTTTTGTTGCCTTATAACTAATAGAATACTGACTCTACCACCACCAGAACAAGTGGATTAAATTTAGTCCCTGTGATGCAGATTTGTTCTCCTGCAAGTCAAGATGGAATATGTATCTGCAAGTCTTGCCTAAATTTGGATTTAGAATATTCAAATTGTTGCCAGGCTCATGTCTGTAATCCGGGTGACTTGGGAGGTGGAGGCAGGAGGATTTCAGTTCAAGACTAGAGATAGCCCATGTAATTTAGAAGACCCAGTCTCGAGATAAAAAAATAAAAAATGGGCTGGAGTTGCAACTCAGTGGTAGAATGCTTACAAAGCATGTGTGAGGCCCTAGGTTTAACCCCCAAGTACCGCAGGAAAAAAAGAAAAAAGAACAAAAAGAAAAGAAAGAAAGAAAGAAAGAAAGAAAGAAATCAGATTGTTAAACTAATGGGCCTTAGTTTTTTTTTTTTTAATTTAGCTTTTTTTTTTTGCATATATGTTCTAAATTCATAGAAAATCCTAGGATGCTCCATTTCTTTTCTGTTTTCAGGTTTTTAAAAATTCCTTGTATTGTCAAAGTCAAACAAAGTATTAGGAAATTCTCTTAATTGTTCTTTTCCTTTCTCTTCTCCTGCATGGTATACCTCAACTGTTTAATATTAGTTTGTGCATAATTAGAATGACATTCAGGACAAAGAGGTTTTTTCAATTTGATGGAAATCTTGAGTTTTAGGTTCCATTACAGAAAATGTGTTCTCCAACTTTGGGTAGGTCAGAGACCCTCTCTGCACTCTGCTCTTCTGTGGTGTGAAAGGTAGACCAATGTGCCTCTAGATTGCTCTCAGTGTTAAGACTATGAACCTCTAAGAGAATTCTAAGAGCCTGAAAAATTCATCAGAAGCTTCTGGAGGAATGTACATCTGAAATCACTGTGACTTTGTCACGTTAATGCTTTGAATATTTAATAACCTTAATTTCCTTCAATTTCTTGATTGGTAGAAACACTCAACAAGTTTCACAAAGCATGGGCAAAATATTTTAAGAAGTGTTCTCTATATTTTTTCTGCCTCCTTTCTTTGGTTTTGAGGCTTACCCCACTGAGGGCATTTCCTTGTTCTGGTATGTCAGCGTGTAGTTTAGAGGTCAAAGCAGCTTTGGCACCAAAGTTTCTGAAATTTCCAGTGATAGAACAGAAGTGAAGTGACTAGGTCCCGTATCCAAGAATTACCTAAATAATTGTCTGTTTCAAGAGATTGTTTTTTAGTTTCCCTTTCTATAAATTAGTGAATACTGAGTAAATATTCTAATAAACTATTATCCAAAGAGACAGCTTAATGAAAGTGAGCTATCTGTTTGTTAGTGGGTAGTGTTTCTCTGTCTTGACTTTCTGTTAGAATCATTCTGAGGAGCTCTCAAATCCCCTCCTGCCTGGGCTATGCCTCAAGCCAGTGAGTGGTGCCTATGACCCAGGTGTCAGCAGTGTTGAAAGACGCCTAGATGATTGCAGTGTGCAACTGAAGTGAGAGCCTTCTTTTAGGGTTTTTAGTTTGTTTACAATATCACAATAACATATTTATTATAGGATCCAAATATGTGGGTCTTTTTGAGAGCCAAGTGTGGTGGGGAAGACCTTCAAGAACAGCCAGGATCAAGTTGGAAGCCTGCCTCTGTCAACACTGTTTTGTTAACTTGGACAGATGGTTTACTCTAGTCTTCAGTTGCATTCCAGCTTTTGCATTAATCGTTAATACTTAATAGCATCAAAGCAATTTTCTAGTATTTTCTGGATCACATTAAGACGCTAATAAATTCAGGTTTTCATTTTAGTCAATTTGATTTAAGTGGCCAGGTGATGGCCAGCTGATGTTAGGCTAATTTCTCACCATTGCAAATACTTAGATTTTATGAACTTGAAATTTAATGTTTTGATATAGATATTTCTATTATTTAGGAAGAAAGAGCTCTCCAACTAAGTTAGCAGCACAAGCCTTTCCCAAGTAAAGGTAAACCTCCTTAAGAAAACAAGCTGTTTTTAGAACTTTGTTATGCATGTAACATGCTTGTTATAGGTGAGTCCTACACATTCATGAAAGCAGCTTTGGATACTGAGAGGCATCAGAGTGGGAATGGGACACACTTGAGTAAAATGAGGATAACAGTATGTGTTATTGATGAAACCAAGGCCTGGAGAACTGAAAAGGCTATGATAGTTGAGGTCAGTGGGGGACCTATGATTCTTCTTGAGGCTCTTCCTACTGGGTGGCTACCAAGTGGCATGTTCACTGTGAATCCTGCCAGCTTCTGTGGGTGCTTCTACGAGTAAGCTGACAGGCTGAATGCAAGGTGGTATTCAGTTAAGACATATGTGGATGTTTATATGACCAATGGAATACCATTGTATAATTTATCCTTAATTACTTGATAGTAATATAAGTTTGCAAATTTATTTTAAAGTCTTATTAAAGTAAGTTCCATTTTAAGGTATTAATGTGTACAGTTTTCAGAAATCCTGTGTTCATTGTGGCCAACAAGGATTTGGGTGTGGGCACAATACTATTTTTTTAACTTTTTAAAATTAACAATTTTTAATGTACAACTTAATGGGTCTCATGACATTTCCATACATGCATTTCACTGTACATTTCTCATGTTATCTTCCCCCTTACCCTCTCATGACCCTCCTCCCAGATCCCCTCCCTCATCAACAATGGTCTCCTTTCTACTTGCATGTCTTTTTTGTGAGTATATCTATCTATAATTCACCAATGTGGCCCTTGGCATGGATGCTTTAAAAGCAGAGAGCACATACTTTTTTCTAATGTTTTGCATTTTAAAATCTGTGCTACCTTTGCCATTATTAAAACTGTTTTTTCTTAGACATGAGATTAATGAACACCATGGACTTTTAAATATTTTGCCCAGAGTTGTACCACAAGATAATGACAATTTGGAAGTAAAATTTATGAGTCTCCTGTAGCCAAGCTGGAACTCCTGAGTTCTGTCAGAACCCCTGCCATTGCTACATTGACTGCTTACATCCTTAGGTGAGGAAATCTATCAAGGATGACTCCCAGTAGGTTAATAGAATCCCACAGCTATGACTCTTGCAGGGCAGGCCATGGAAGGAAGAGAGCACTTACACAACTCAAGTTGTGGGTGGAGCCACAGGCAGGCCTCAGAGTGCTCTTGGGAAGTGTGTGAGGGCCCTCACCTGTGCGCTTCAGAGCAGAAAGGGCCTCAGTCAGATGGCCCTTTTCTGAGTTCACTTTCCTGGCCTCTCCAGATAATCTCAGTTCCCAACCATCATGACACATGAATTAGGGAGAAAATCCACCAACAATAACAACTAAAAAGCACTGAGATTGTGTTGACTGCTTCATGATTTATATTGTGCTTTTTCAGAGTGCAAATTCACCTGTGCCAGCGGTAAATGTTTGTATCTTGGTTCACTGGTCTGTAACCAGCAGAATGACTGTGGGGACAATAGTGATGAAGAAAACTGTCTCCTGGTGACTGAGCATCCACCTCCAGGCATCTTCAACTGTAAGTCCCTCCAGCTTACTTTGGTGACCCTATGTCTGATGGTGTTTTTGAACTGGATAGGAGGTGGAATTATTGGGCAAATAGAAAGGATGATGTTTCCTGGTTAAGGAAAAAGATTTACGTTTTCACAAAGGAAATGTTTTCTTCTTTTATAATAGAAAGATGGCACATTTAAAAGTGGGAAATTCAGTCTGTTCTCAGAGATGGTCAGTGGCTCTGTGTTTTGTAATAGGTCTTTGCTCCTTATTTAAGATTTATGGATTAATTCCAAGAAGTCATATATTGATTTAGTATCCTTCACACCAATTTTGTAGAATATTTTTAGAATAAGTAATTTTAATATGCAAAGACAGATATGTAGAGAGTCCACAATTAAGAAAGTAGAAAAATTTATATGAGGCTTTAAAAAGTTCTGATCATATGTTTTTCCATTAGATACTGGGTGGAAAAGAACAGTGTGGGAGCTTCGCATATATGAATCACCTCTCTTCTTTTTAGGTTGATTTATCTCAACTATTTGTTACAGTGATAGGAAGCTGACTAACAGAACCCTCTGTAAGAGGCCTTTTTCTGACCCCATCTCAGGATGCATTCGACGTCTGTTCTCATTTTTACCCACATTATTTTAAGGAGGTATATTTGATACAGAATTTAAAAATTCATTATGGAAGTTGACTTCATAAATACCAGTGTACAAATGTGAGAATGGGAGAGGATTTAAGAAAAGAAGCTATTTTCTCTATTGCTATTGTATTCTTACATTGGCGGAAAGCTATGTATGTTCCAATATAAAAGCGATTGCCCTTGTGAGTTTTGAGCCTGCTAGTTAGAGTGTAAGAGTACAGTTTCCTCAAGAATTTTGTTGTCTGTTTGCCTTTGCTTATATCAAGTGTTCCTCAAGTCTCATCTGTGTGTGCTGAAAAGACACTTCTCAAAGAGTAGGATTGGGTTTGTGGCTTCTTGTGTTGGGTGCATGTTTTCCTCAGGTCATATTTGGTGGGAGCCTTAGTGTGAGACAGCTGGCTGCCCACGGGGTCACCTGACCTGTGGCCTCTGGCGGTCCAGGTCTGCATGGCCATGATCCACTCATGCTCTGATGTCAACATAGGGAGGAGGATGACAGGGTGTGATGGGGCCCTACAAGAGGGTGGAAAACACCTCCTTGAGGACTTCTGGCAGCATGCCAGAAGGCCAAGAACACAGAGGGACTCTTCTTATCTATCTTTCCCATGAATGGAAGAATGTTCACAAGCCTCCAAGGCAGATGGTGAAATGCTGTGTGAGTGAGGATGTGTTTACTCCAAGCCAGAGGGCTGGGTTTCGGTCCTGGCTCTGGGATTTACCCAGCAGTCAGGCAGGTTGCTTCACCTCCTTTGCCTCAGTGCCCTCATCTGCACCATGGGGGCACAAGAATGGTTATTGTGTGCACTACGTGGGACAATCTATGTAAGACATTTAAAATCTTCCAGGTCTTTAACCATCAGTATTGGTTAGCTAGACCTAAGCCAGGGTGCCTTAAAAGAAAAGCAGTGTAAAGGCAACTTCTTATTTTGTTTCCTCTAGACTAGAGTAAAAGCAAACACGAACACGATAAACTGTGAGGAGAATATTACAGCTGTGTGTAGTACCTTGATGAGAGTTAAGAGTTCCCTGTGGAAACCAGGCAGACTAAACCTCTGGCCCCTGTCATAGAGCACATCACAGACTTTCTGTGCCTTCAGGGTACTTCTCCTTCTTCTGGGTATTCTTCCCCTGAGGTCTTCCTATTGTTTTTAACCTGCTGTTCTACTGTCCTAGTTCTTCTTTCTCATCCTTTCCCTTCCTCCCTCTCTCCCTATCTCACCAGTATTCTTTCCTGGTTTTAAAAGCATGTATCTCCAGTCCAGACATTGTGGCAGATGCCTATAATCCCAGCTACTTGGGAGGCTGAGACAGGAGAAACAAGTTCCAGGCCAGAGGGAGCCTGTGCAATTTAGTGAGATCCTGTCTCAAGATAAAAAAAAATAAAAAGGGGGCTGGGGATGCAGGTCAGTGGTAGAGTGCTTGCAAAGTATGTGCAAGGCCCTGGGTTCAACCCCCAAGTACTACAAAAAAGAGCCTATCTCCAAATATCTTTTCCATTCATTTAAAAAAATGCAAACACTTTACTTCTACTTAAAAGCCAAGTGAAGCAGTTGTATCTGTAAATAGCTAAACTTTGCCCTAACAAAGGAATCTTAAGATTCTGTTGGCAAAGTATTGACCTCTACTGTTCAAATATAACTAGAACTTGTGTCTTCATAGTTATAATGAGAGATTATTTATAATTTTCTCTCTGTTATATTAATGGGGAAAAAATTTTTTTTCAGTTCTAGGGGTTGAACTCAGGATTTCGTGCATGCTAGGCAAGTGCTCTACCACTGAGCCACAACACCAGTCCTTTTTTTTATTTTTTATTTTGTGACAAGGTCTCACTAAGTTGCACAGGCTGCCTCTGGCCTTGAATTCATGATCCTCCTCCCTTAGCCTCCTGAGTCACTGGAATTACAGGTGTGCACCATGGCATCTAGCTAATTAAAATTTTTTCATTATTAGCATATAGTATTTGTACAAAATAATGGGCTTTATCATAACCTTTTCATACACACACACACACACACACACAATGCACTTTTGATCATATTTACCCCCTCTTCACCTTATCTTACCCTCCTTCCTTCATCACACTGGCCCTCCCTCCCTCCCCGCAAATATGTTCTCTTCTACTTTCATGTCTTTTTTTTTGTTTGTTTTGCAGTACTGGTAGGATGAACCCAGGGCCTGGCATATGCTATCCAAGTGCTCTACCACTGAACTGCACCCTCAGCCCCCCACTTTTTTTTTGTAATACTGGGGGTGTTGTACCAAGAGTGTCACACGTGCTAAAAAGTGCTCTACCATTGAGCTACATTCCTACCTCCCTCTTTTTAAAATTTTTATTTTTTAATTTGAGACAGAGTCTTGCTAAGGTGCACAGGTTGCCTCTGGCCTTGAAATTTGTCATCCTTCTACCTCAACCTCCCTAGACACCAGGATTACAGTTGTGTACCACAGCACCTAGATGTCCTTTTTAATAAATAAATCTAGATTCTGCATGGTATGAAACGTGGTATTTATCTTTGTGGGTCTGTCTTATTTTGCTTAATATGATCTCTGTTTCCATCCATTTTTCTGCAAATGCTATAATTTTATTCTTCTTTATGGCTGAATAACATTCCATTATGTATATATACCACATTTTTTTATCCATTTATTCATTAATGGGTACCTAGGCTAATTTCATAACTTGGAAAGTTGTGAATAGTGCTGCAATCATCATGGATGTTTCTGCTGTTTACTCAGTTTCTTTTAGCATATACAAAACAGTGGATAGATAGCAGGATCATATAGTAGTTGTTTTTAGGTTTTTGAGGAATCTCCAAACTAATTTCCAGAGTGACTGAACTAGTTTACATTATCATCAACAGTATATAAAGTTTCTTTTTCTCTTGTCCTTGCTAGCATTTATTGTTTGTTTTCTTGATGATAACCATTCTGATGGGGTAAGATGAAAATTCAATATTTTTTTTTCCTGCAGTACTTGGGGGATAAACCCAGGGTCTTGCACATGCTAGACAAGTGTTCTACCACTGAGCAGCACCCTCAGCCACTTTTCCTATCTTTTTATTTTGAGACAGAGTCTTGGTATTGTGCAGGCTGCCTCTGGCCTCAAACTCAACAATCCTCCCACCTCAGCCTCCCAAGTTGCTGGGATTATAGTCATGTACCACAACACTCAGCCATAGTGTAGTTTTGATTTGCATTTCTTTTATGGCTAATGATGTTGAACATTTTTTCATGTATTTATGGGCCATTTGTACTTCTTTTGAGAATCGTCTATTCATTTGCCCGCTTATTAAGTTATCTGTTCTTTTGGTGTTGAGTTCTTTATATTTTCTGGATAAATCTCTTGTCAGGTGAATATCTGGCAAAGATTTTCTTCCGTTTTGTAGGCTGCCTCATCATTCTGGCAATTGTTTCCTTTGCAGAAGTTTTCCAGTTTGATGTAATCTCATTTGCTATTATTTCCTGGGAGATTGGAGTCCTATTCAGAAGGTCCATGCCTATATCCTGAAATGTTTTCTCTGTGTTTTCCTATCATAGTTTCAGAGTGTCATGTCTTACATTAAGGTTTTTGATTCATCTTGAATTTATTTTTGTAAGGATGAGAGAGAGGAATCTAGTTTCATTCGTCTACATGAGGATATCCAGTAGCGTTTATTGAAAGGCTGTCATTTCTGTAACCTGTGATTTTAGCACTTTTGTTGAACACATCAGGAGGCTATAGTTGTGTAGGTTTATTTCTGAGTCCCCATTCTATTTCATTGGTCTACATATCTGTTTTTGTGCCAGTACCATGATGGTTTTATTACTATGGCTCTGTAGTATAATTTGAAATAGATATCATAATCTAGCATTGTTTCCCCCACCCCATGGTTGGGGGTACTGGAAGATTGAACCCAGGACGTTCCACCCTTGAGCTACACTCCCAGCAACTTTTTGTTTTTTATTTTGAGATGGTCTAAGTTGTGCACACTGCCTCTGGCTTTGAACTTGCAGTCCTCCTGCCTTAGCCTCCTGAGTCGCTGGGATTACGGGTGTGCAACACAGCACCTGGATCTAGCATTGATATTTATGCTCAGGATTGCTTTGGCTATTCAGAGTCTCTTGTACTTCCATATAAAGTTTTGAAATATTTTTCAATTTCTGTGAAGAAAGTCCTTGGAATTTTGATGAAGATTGCATTAAATCAGTAGACCACTTTGTCAGTAATACAGCCATTTTCACAATATTATTTCAGCTGATCCATGAACATAGATGTCTTTCCATCTTCTAATATCGTCTTTAGTTTCATTCTTCATTGTTTTAAAGTTTTCATTGTAGAGGTCTTTCACTTCCTTGGTTAGGTTTATTCCTAGGATTGTTTTCCTGATTTCTTTCTTACCACATTCACTACTGGCATATAGAAAGACTACCGATTTTTGTATGTTGATTTTGTCTTGTATCCTGACACTTTGCTGAAAGTGTTCATTGTCTGTAAGAGTTCTCTTGTGGAGTCTTTGTTGTTGTTGTTGTTGTTGTTAGGTGCCATCGAGTCGGTATCTGACTCATAGCAACCCTCATAGGGTTTTCAATGGCTGACTGTTTCGGGATTGCCTTGGGAGTGGATTGCCAGGCCCTTCTCCCATTTTTGGGGTGCTGGGAATTGAACTCTGGACCTCAGAAACTGCAGCACAGCACTCTACCAACTGAGCTAAATCCCAGCCCTGTGGAGTCTCTAGGGTGTTTTAAGTATAGGATCATATCTGCACATAGGGGCATTTGAATTCTTCTTTTCCTAATTGTGTCCCTTTTATTTCTTTCTCTTCCCTTTTGCTCTGGCTAAGAATTCAAGTACTATTTTAAATAAGAGTGGAGAGAGAGGACACTCTTGCCCCTGGTTTTAGATGAAATTCTTTCAGTTTTTCCCCATTTACAGTAATGTTGACTACAGGTTTTTCATATATTGCCTTTATATGTCCTTTCTCTTCCTAGTTTCTTCAGGGATTTTATCATGAAAGGATATTGAACTTTGTTAAAGGCCTTTTCTGTGTCTGTTGGGATGGTCATGTGATTTCTCTCCCAGAGTCCATATGTGCTATATTACATTTATTGATTCATTTTTGTTGAACCATCTTTGCATCTATGGAGTGATCATGATGTGTGATTTTTTTGAATGTGTTAACTTTGGTTTGCAGATATTTTATTGGGAATTTTTGTGTTTATGTTCAGCAGAGAAATTATTCTATAGTTTCCTTTTTTGTTGTTGTGTCCTTATTTGGTTTTGGTATTAGGTGAATACTTAGGCTTTGTAGAATGAGTTTTATGGAATGTTTGAGGAGCATTGGTATTAATTCTTTAGAAGCCTGATAGAATTCGGCAGTGAATCCATCCAGTCCTGGGCTTTTCTTTGTTGGGATACCATATTACTACTTAAATATCGTTGTTCATTTAAAAAGGGAGAAGGATGTGGCAATCCACTCCTGAAGCAATCAGCCATTGAAAACTCTGTGAGGGTCGCTATGAGTGAGACCTGAGTCTGACTCAATGGCACCTAAAAATAATATTATTTTGGGATTGCTTTGTGAGCAGATTGCTATATCCTTCTCCCATTTTTGCAGTGCTAGAGATCAAACCCAGGGCCTCAGAAAGCACAAAGCAGCACTCTACCAACTGAGCTAAACTCCAGTCCTTAATCTACATAAACACATCATTATCATCATTATCCCTACTCATTGCTTGGCCATTTCTTTGGGAAGTGAATCACTGGGGGTGTATCATCTACCTTTAATGTAAGGTCACACTTCATATGTAATAGGAGTTTCCAGGTGTCCAAGAGTAAGTGCATCCTCAGAGGGTCTGGATGTTTCCCACGCATTCTGTGCCCTTGGGAAGGTTTCCTGGGAAGTGTGCCAGCTGAAGGTAACTTGATGTGTCCTGATCAGTGACTGCCCCTATACTCCTTCTCCTGGGCCCTGTCAGCAACCGAGGGAGACAGGGCAATTTGCCCCCTGAGGACCACTCATTCTGAGCTTGTTGTAGTTGGTCTTTTCTTTGTGGTCAAGACCTCTGTTGATCTTCCCTTCTTTATGGTATATGGCTTCATAATCAGTGAGGCTTGGAGGATGATCTACTGTGGAATGAATGTATTTTCTTTCCCCTGCAAGAATATAGTGAAATCAAGAAATATTTTATTTCTATTAATATCTGTGTAATGAGTCTTAAAAGGCTATGCATTTGTGAGAGAATTTTTAATGGACAACACATTTTTAAATTATATCATCTATCATTGCATTTCTACAGCAGATGGGCAGTGTCCTTCTCATGGAATGCTAACTCTGATAATAAATTTCCCCTTCTTCTCTACCTTGAACAAAGTAAAATATCCTAGGAATTCTTGTCTGTAAAATGTTACACTCCAGAAAAACTAATAATGCTTTATTCTTGTTCCTATTTA
Source organism: Pedetes capensis (assembly GCA_007922755.1). NCBI lineage: Eukaryota > Metazoa > Chordata > Mammalia > Rodentia > Pedetidae > Pedetes > Pedetes capensis. The sequence goes on from VMDO01012783.1 coordinate 20,490, forward strand.
GGAATAGAATTGGCTCATTTGACCTACTTTGTTCTCCCTGAAGGAAATACTCAGTGTCCTGAGTACACTTAGGTTGAAGCAGGATAGAATCTTCTAGATTTCCAGCTGAGCTAGAATCAATTTTCTGTCTGTGTCATTGCCTTTGGGTATGCACCAGGGCTCAGATGTCTTGGTCATCTGATTTGATGTTTTTGCTAAAGTGTGTCATAAACTAAGGTTAGAAAGAAACTCCTGTTATTCATAAAGTCAACAACACTAATGACCACAGAAGCCCTTAACAGTATCTGTAAGTAGCTTTTTCCTATAAAAATATTTTTGGAACCTAGATCTAGGCACGCCTGGTTTCATCTGCCCCTCTACTCTGCTGACCATGGCCAGATATCCTTTAACTGAGGCTAGTTTATTTTACTGTGATACCCAAAGGGTTGTTCACAGATGTAGAAGACTGTTGTTGTTAGGTGCTGTTGAGTTGCATCTGGCTCATAGAGAACCTCATAGGGTTTTCAATGGCTGATTGTGTTGGGATTGCCTTGGGAGTGGATTGCCACATTTTTCTCCCATTTTTTCAGTGCTGAGAATCGAACCCAGGACCTCAGAGACTGCAGAACAGTGCTCTACCAGCTGAGCTAAATCCCAGCACAATGTAGAAGATTAGGCTAGCATTAATTATCTCATAAGGAAAGTTTTTAGATGCGTCTTTCTATGGAAGATAGAATATGCTGTCAGCTTAAATCCCAATTTTCCTTACATTTTTTTCTTGGCTGCTCTATCAAAATTCTGTACTCCTAAACAGGCACTGTAGCACAACCATATAAACTTAGTGATCCAGGAGGCTAAGGCTGGAAGATGTGAGTTTAAGGTCAAGGTCAGAGGTGTCCTTTACAACTTAATGACACTCTGTCTCTAAAAAAAAAAAAAAAAAAAAAAAAAAAAAAGGAGAGCCCAGGTGTGACTCAATGGTGGAGCACTTGATTAGCATGCACAAGTGTCTGGATTCAACACCACAACATCAACAACAACAAAAACTGTACTCCTGAGCACTACCTATACAAATAAAATTTATTTAGTGCCTTCTTTACTCATTGTGCCAGGCTTGATAGGGGAATGAAGGAAAGCACAGATCCTGCTGTCAAGGTGCTGAGAGTCAAGGATCTCAAACATGCACATATAAAGATAACTAAAAATAAACACAGGGCTGAGTGGTCCTGGCAATTAGAAGGAGGAGGCATGCTGGATGCTTGGAGACAGTGACTGAGTGTCAGGGCCTGGAAGAGCATGAGCTTGGAGTAGCAATGAAGTGGGTGCTGTCCTGGGACAGGAGCACAAGAGCCTGATCTTTCAGGGCCAGTGTAAGAGGGAGTTGAAAAATGGGCCTAGGGAGAAGCCAGATATAGCGCTGTACCTTTTGCAGTGGTTCTGCTGGACTTGGGTAGACGGGGGCTGGGATCACGGGGCCCAGGCTTTCCTTAGCCAGCACACTTCTCACCATTCTTATCCTGCTCTGGGTTTCCTGTTGCATTGCACTTTCAAAGCCCCCATAGCACAACTTGCTGGAGGACAGCAGGGTTCCTTTGACTTCCCAGAAGCAGTAGTCTGTAGAGTTTGGAGAGGGCTATGTACTCCAAACATTTTGGCAATAACTGATGTTCCTTCAGCAATCACTGCAAATGAATTTGTGCCGTTAGACCTTATAAGGAAGCCCAGAGATGAAAAGAAGCCAGCTGTCAACTGGAACAACTGTTCACTTCAGCTTCGGTAGAATTTCCAATTAATTTAGAGGATCTGATTCAAGGCAAGTGGGAGGTATAGCAGCTCCCATCTTTCCTAGAGGTAGGAGTGGTGCCTCATAAAACAGTCTCAAAATCAAATAAACTGAAGCTAATGAAGGGTACCCAACAAAGCCAGGATTTTAACTTCAGAATTTTTTCAAAATAGAAACTTTTTTGCCCTAATGTCATTTAAGGTAATAAAAACCAAATAAGTTAAAATCTAACATTAACATCTGAGCTGATTGTCTTTTTTTCTTATACTAGCTCTTCCCACCTTCCTCAACTTTTTTTTCCCCCAGACGGACTGGCATCCTACTTTTCACCTATGTTTAAACTATCAGCCCTCTTTGGCACTATGCTGTAAGTACCCCTCTCTCCCTTAAGCTGGGAACTTGTCATCTTCTAAGCACCTTATTTATGAGAATGTTGGGGCCAGACTCATAACCATATACAAAACCTACCTACAACTAGTACTCACAGCTACCAGACCTTCATTTCTATTCTACAATTATTTCAGTAAGCATTAATGATAGTTCTCTAATATCATCAAATGTCTGGTCAGAGTGTATATTTCTTTAGTTGTCCTTTAAGTGTCTGTTTTGTTTTGTTCTGTTTACAGTTTGTTTGAACCAGGATCGAAAGAAGCTACGAGTATTGTGATGGATTGGTATGCTTCATAAGAGCTGTTTTACTCTGAAGTTCCCCTTCCATACCTACCTTTCCCATCCCCTTCTCTCTCCTCCTTCTCTGCTCTTCTTCCCCCCCGCCTCCCCGTGGTTTTCAATGGGAGGATCTGGATTGTTAGTTTTGTAAACTTTCCATACTCTGATTTTTGCTGACTACTTTCCCATGGTGTCACTAAGCATGTTTATCTGTTCATTGTAATTTCTATCTCTTGGTAAGTAGGTATAGAGGTCTGGGAATAGTCAGGCATGAATGTTGTATGCTTGTAAAACTATTTCATAGGTGCAGTTGTCTTCCATCAGCAGGCACATTATGTCTGGTCTTTCTGTGATGTTATTGCTCATTATGGGTTATTGAATAGTCATAAGCCTGCAGCTGTAGCACTGTGGCATTGGATCCCATCAGATTTTGGAAGCTAAGCAGGGTCATGCCTGGTTAGTACTTGGATGGGAGACTGCTTGGGAAGACCAGATACTGTAGGCTTGGGAGAAGGACCTTGCATCCCACTCCCAAAAAATCAATCTGCCATTGAAAACCCTATCAAGAGCAGAGAAGCACTGACAATAGTGATCCACCTGTTGTACATATGGTCACTATGAGTCGGACACTGACTCAGCATCACCTAAAAGTGACAATTTTCATAACCTAATTTTTTCACTTTTCCCCATTAATCAGTGGAGTACGTCTATAAGAGAAGTTCCCCATCAACTATTTGATACCCTGAAGTGTATATTATATGGAGTAACTTAATTTAACTAGCTCCCAGGGCCCATCCTATGATTGTGGGGTAGGTTAAACTCCAAAAGTGCAGCATCTGGCCGAGTCTCCCAGCTCCCGAGAGTGCCATGTGTTCACTGCCTCCCTCCCTCCCTCCTGCCCCATGACCTTACCAGCTCAGGTCTTCCTCTTCTTCCATGTGCCTTCAGCTTCCTCCTGGCCCTTGTTCTCCCCTACCTTCCCATAGCTTCCTGATGTGCCTTCTCATCTTCCTGTACTTTCTGAGCCTCCTGCCCTCTGCTGAGCCATCTGGCAGTCCCAGCATGTGCACCCTCCTCTCCACCTCCTCCGCAGGGTTTATGGTGGCCCATAGACCTCACACCGTGGCTGGGATGGGCCCAACCTCCACAGGAGCATGGACCTCAGCACGTTGTGGGTGCTTGCAGTTTCCCAGTCTGGCCCCTCCCACTCCACTTTGCCACCATCCCCACTCATCCTGCCCACTCAACCCTCCAGCCATTCTCTCTTTTCCCTCCCAGTTGACACTTGCTGCCTGGACAGATTTCTGTGTGACCACAGCTCTCTCTGAGCTGCTTTGGTTGGCATCACCTATTTTTTGCTAAATCTGGTCAACATTTTTTCCTGTTTCTTCTGTTACCAGTCTTTTCTCCTCAGTCGATAAGGTTCATCAGTCCCTTTTTGAGGTTCTCTGCTCCCTTGGGATCAGAGGAGTCTAACCTGACTATTGTTTTGGATAGCTTCGGTTGTTCCTTCTCTGTGGTAGCTCCTCAGCCCTCCAGGTGGCCAGCCTGCCTTGGCCCACAGTTCTCCCTCCTCACCTTTGGTTTGGCTGTCTCCAGACACCAATCGGTGTCACGGCCACTCCCCTGCCCTTATCTCCAGCTTTGTGTGATATATTCTGCTGCTCACTAGGCCTCTTATGAGCCTCTCAAATTCTGCATCCTATGCTGAACTTCTTACTTCTCCCTCCACCCCCAGAGCAGCAATTCTGTATTTTCTCTTATTGTTTTGACTATCTACCAGTGATATCAAGTTGGTCACCCTTCCTGGCCTACACCATGACCAGAAGTACTTGTTCCTGCTTGGATCTCTCTAGCCCTTGGTGCCCTTTGTAAGGCAGTGTCTGCTTTTCCTGATGTTTCCATGTGCACAGGTGTAATTTCCACAGGCTTTTAAGCTCTTCGAAGGCAGGGGTTATGCTTCCATCTCTGTAAGCCCTGATGGTCCTATCAGTGTTGTGACTGTCTGTGGTAAATAGTTGAGCATCGTTCTTCCTCTGCTGCTTCCCAAAATCCTGTAAGCATAGCCTTCAGAGCGCCATGCCTGTAAAGTTTCTGCTGGAGCCTGAGCCTCACCATAATACACAGCATACACAGTGTATGGGGTGTGGCTTTATAAATACTTGCTGAGTGTGTGGATGAATCGTTGCTTTGGAGAACTGAAGTCTGACCAGAGGATGCAAAAACCTTTTGCTGGCATGACCTACTACCCTGCTAGTAGAAGCAGAGGTTGAAAATATCCATACTACCTTGGCAGCCTGCATGATAGGATAAAGAGAGGACATTAAGGTCTGTTTCCCTAAATTATCTTTCCTTAAATGTGTGTTTAGTTCCCATAGATACCCAAACTAGCCAAAGGATAAGCCTACTCTGGTCTAAGTGTTTATGCTTGACCCCAGAGTATGGTAGACTGTGCTTTCTAACCAGTCAAGATTTGACCAGTCACACAACCCTTGAGGGACAAACCTTTGGTTTCTGATATGGGAAGGACTGGCTCACACCAAGCGCAGAAGAAATGTGAAATACTTATCACTGGGCCTTAGAGAAGAGTGCGCGTGTGCATGTGTGTGGATCTGGGTGAGAGGGGTATGTACAAGAGGGTGGGAGTCTGTGTGATATGTGTGTGTATAGTGTGTGCATGCACAAGTGTGTGATGTTCATGTGTGTGGTGTGTGAGTCTGTGCACAAGTGAGTACAAGAGTGTGAGGGGACACACAGGTGTGTGATGTGTGGCTGCCGTTGCCTGATTAGTCCTAGCCGAGCAGGTCCCCATTTTGAGCCAATGTATCCCTCGCATCCTGGGTTTCATAGTGCTGCTGGGAGAGCAGGCTTTCCTGTGGACACAGTGCAGCAGATGGCACTGCAAACAGAGCTAGGTCCCAGGCTGTAGGCTAAGCTGCAAGAAAGAATATCAGGCTCTGAGTTCCAGGCGTGAAGTCACCCCTCATGGTGCCTTTAGGCCAGTTGTTTAACTGTTCACCTTCATTCTCTCCCTTATAGGATGAGAATTATAATATTGGTATCTCCTCAAAGGGGAGTTCTGAGGACTTAGTGAGATAATGTGGGTAAATGAATGCAAATAATGCTTGGCATATAGTAAATACTTACTAAATATTATTTATCTGAAGATCTGCAGCTTCCAGGGGGTAGAGAGGAGGTAGGAAGGGAGCTGCTATTTGCTGAGCAATAGCTATTTACACACATCATCTCGTTTATCTCTCTCAAAACCATCCTGGAAAGGTTTCATGAATGTAATACTCAGGTCAGGTAAGCTGTTCAGTCACATGGTTTCTTGCTGGATTTTCAAACAGATCACAAAAAATTAACCTAGGAACCCCAGTGTGTCAGGGATCATTGATTTTGTTGAGTTTCTTAGGGTTTCCTCTGCCAACTGATAGGTTATTCTTTCTTGGATTCTGCCCATCAATGTACTATTTATGTGACCTGGGGGAAGTCAGCTGCCCCATATTTCACCTTCCTCTCAGCTTCTCAGCTACCCTGAGAAGATGAGCCAGATCATGGCTCCAGAATGGTTGGTCAACTCCATTTCTGCCATTACTCTCCACCTCCCTACCATGAGCACCAAGAGCCCACCTCAGCCAGTCAGAAGCTTTCAGTACTAGACCCTTTCTATCTTGCCATGTTTTGTGGCTCTTTCAGCCTCAGCTGTACCAGTGGAGGGCTGGATGCCTGCCTCCCTCCTGGTCACAGCTATGGGGATGTGTGTTGTCTCTGAGCTTGGTTATATAAGGGGGCACAGAAGCTTGTGCATGTTTAATGATTAATTGTGGCTTATCTTGGTTAAGGCCAGTAGTAGAGGCTGCTTGCACTGAATCTAGCTGTTCTGCAGAGCAGTGTTTATTCTTTTGACAGGGATCCTTGCCTCCTCTTTAGACTTAAGAAAAAGGAATCCATGCAAAACAATTACTGTCTTGTGTGTAAATGATCCCAAATGGTTTTTAGAACAAGGTAAGGAGGCTGAGGAAGAGGATATGCATCTGTGGGCTGGCTTGGGAAGTATGCTGGATCAAGTTGTGGTAGGTTGTCACTGGCAACAACAGGCTTCTACCTGGGTGTGTTTTGGGGAGGTGGGGTGAGCCACCAAGTAAGGGGTCTTATCTAACCCCCCCTTTTGTTCACTGCCTTCATTTTTCCAAGACTGTTTTCTGATCAATTAAAATCAAGGTGTCTTGATCGGTAATTCTATCTTTTCAAATAAACAAAGACAGAACAAATAGTAGGGAAAGTTTTAATAAATGTTAGGCATCATTTTCTCCTGCTGTGACACCAAATTTACTCAGATAAAAACAACCTCTTAGATTTACATTTTGATTCTGTTACTGCTTTTATGTGTATGGGGTTGTCCCACTTCAGATGAAATTTATCCAATTCTTTAAATATTTAGTAGTCTAGCATAGATGTTAATGAAAGTCTGGTGGTGCTATTTTGAGAATTGCAACAATGATAGTAATTTTCAGTGTCAGATTCTTGCTTAGCAAAGGGAAGGAGGGATGGGAGGAGGAGGAGGAAAAAATGGTTTCAGTTCTAATAGAGTTTGCCATCCGCTGGGCTGTGCCAGACAGATGGGTCATGAATACTGTCTAGACACTCTCTGCCTGAGTGAACCCCTGGTCTCTGAGGACACACGGTGAGACGCTGGCTTAAGTAACTGGGGAAGGTCAGGGCAAGCTCTGCTATAATCAGATAGAAATCATTGCCGATCATGCTTCCTGGGGAAGGCTGAGGGACTGGTGGGAAGTTATATGGGGAGCTGGTGTTAAGAGAAAAGGCCCTCTGTTACTGATCAATTTTAGTGTAAACTTGACAATTATTAGGCATTAGGGAGAGTGGGAAAGGGCAGTTGCCGTATGATAACACTATTGATTTAAACTGTACTCCTCCACACAGTGCGGAATGATATAATTCAGACATAGCCCTCAAAGGTCAGAGAAGAGCTGTGGGGGAAAGGAACGTCTCACTTGGAGCTGTTAAGACAGGAATGCTGGCCACCAGTAGCCTGTGTGAAGTGTGTATACTGAAGAACCCAGCACTGTTCTAGTGTAAAACTTTGGTCCTGACGGCTCCTTTCCTAGAGTTTCACTCTTAATTTGGAAGGATTTAGAATTGGTTTGCTTTCTCTTCTTATGTGTCCTTGAGAACCTGCTACAGCTGGATCTCATCACAGGAAGTCCACTACTGGTATTGTACTACTGGAAATTAAGTAAAAATCTCATAAGCATCCTGTTTGGCTCCACTTAAGTACATGGATACTTATGATAGTTGTTATACTCATTATTTCCTGGATGCCAGGAATGGAATTTTTCTGATGCCAATAGTGAGTTTCTGTTTTGAAAATTCTCCATGTAAGGGAGGGAACTAGCAGAGGGAAGCAAAGACTGCAGAAGGTAGGATGAGGAGGAGGGTCAATGTGGAGGGATGAAGGGGGAGAGGGTGATCTCAGTGTAAACAGTGCAATTTCATGAGTACATTAGAAAAATTGTTGTTGTTGTTGTTAGGTGCCGTTATGTCCAACTCATAGTGACTGTCATGGGGTTTTCAATGGCTGATTATTTTGGGATTGCCTTGGGAGTGGATTGCCACATCCTTCTCCCATTTTTGTGGTGCTGGGCATTGAACTTGGGACCTCAGAGACTGCAGAGCAGTGCGGTACCAACTGACCTAAATCCAAGCCCCACATTGGAAAAATAGGGGCATATAATCCAAATATGCATCTAAATTATACTACATATTAGCCACCTACAGCCATACAACTGTGGTGTCCAATCCTATTAGATCTCAGAAGCTAGCCAGGATCAGGCCTGGTTAGTAGTTGGATGGGAGACCGCCTGGCAACACCATGTGCTGTAGGCTTGGGAGAAGGACCCAGAACCCACTCCCAAAACAGTCAGCTGTTGAAAACCCTATGAATAGCAGAAAAGCACTGTCAATAGTGTTTCACCTGTTGTACATAGGATTGTTATGAGTCAGACACCGACTGGAGAGCACCTGACAACAACAACAACAATGTATTAGCCATAAAAGTGTTGCCAGAAGTGATGTAAAGGATGCATAATGGAAAAAGGCAATGCTGTATTACTCATCATTTACTAATAAAGGGAGATAAAAAGAAAAAGAAAATTCACCATGTATGTGTGGTGGTGGTTGAGGGAAGGGGTTTTTATCATTAAGATGAAACTGGGGTGAAGGCTGTGGGACCACTGACAAGATGATCACGACTCAGCAGTTAAGTTGGGAGGTACTTTAATGTTTGGCTTAGATGTCATTAGTTACATATTTGCCTTAAAATTTTTCCATAAGCCTGGAAGGGCCCATCCTTGATTAATTGCAAAATCAAAGCTGACAGTCAAAGCCATCATGTGATGTGTCATGTAATACAGAGGTGGAGGTGACCCCTGAATTGGTAGCTTTTTTAGTCATGTCTCAGTGGAGATACTACCAGACTTGTAATATGGGAAAACCCAACAACTTAAATTTGGTAGTAATCATTTTTTTCACTCCATCCATTTTTGCTGTGTCCCAAGAACTAATAGCACAAGGGAAAGAACATTATTTCTTGGCCTTTTCTTTTGAGAAAGAAAAGAGAAATCAAAGTCAAAAAAATATTCTTAAAGTAGACAGTCACTGGACAGGAAAGAAAGCAAGCTTAGTTTCAAGAGTTTGCAGCTATAAGTAATGAGCAAGTCTGTCTATGTTCCAGATTGCTTTTCTCAGAAATTCAGGAGATACAGCAGACTTTTAGAAAGACCTCTTCCTTCTCTGAGGCCTTTTCTGCTGTCTGTACCATTACAAGCCATCCCACCCTGGAGATGACCTGTAAAGAATGAGCATTTATGGTAGTGACATCAGATGTGGAGGGGCAAGGCCACACTCACACCAGCTGTCTCAGGTGCCGGCATGGACAGCCACATACTTGGCGGAACTGGTCTCCTCTTATCACTTGTAATTAGAGGAACATAATGCACATCTGCCCATTCCAAAGACTCCAGAGATTTAGTGGGGTGACTCTTGGGTGCAGATATGTGCCTTGGCCATAAGAATAGAGCATTGTGTCTGCTCTTTGAGAAAAGATACTTGCCCTCACTTGGACATACATTGTTCTGGAGGGGGAATGTGTGCTATGGATGGTTCCACAGCCTTGGATACTGCCTCTTTATCTTTGGTGGGGGTGCCTGGTGTCTGTTATTTGTTTATTCTAAAAATTGGGAGAAAAGGATCTTGAGTTAAACCCTCAACCTTTTATCATTTAGTCTGGGATGGCTGACAGTTCCTGGTGAGATGGCTAACAGTACAGCGTGGGCTTGGTGCTAGGAGCCTGTCCAGCAGGATGAATGTAAAGTGGAGCAGCAGGCAATAGCAGCTCTCTGTGTCTTGGGGGCAGTGACTGGGTCTCTCATGGGAAATTACTTATCTGCTAGCACTTGATGTGAGTCTGTGTATAACTCCACAGATTTTCCATAAAAAGGCAACCAAAGAGAATGCAACTCAGAGAGACACACACCTTCTGTTATATATGCTTAGGAAATAAAAATCCTGAGTGTTGGTTCTGTGGAGAGAGGGCTTGGATGAACCACAATTTAAAATACCAGCCTGACCTTAGAAGACCAAAAGAATCTCCACTCTTTCAGATCTGGTAGTGCATCTTGCTAACACCCCCTGAGGCCATAGGAGCCAGTGGCCACTGCATCTTCATGCTCTGTGATTCTCTGTCTTATTCACATGTTATGACACTTTAATTGGAAATAATGGGCTGACTAGCACAGTTAGCTTTTTCCCTCAAAAGTAGGATTCCAGGACTGATTAGTTTTCAAAAGTTGTTGAAAGAGAAATGTGTTCAAAAGTAATGTCTAGACAGAAGCTGGAGAAGACTTCTAGAGAAAAAGGTTGAGGTAGGTACATACAGAAAATGATATCCTGAAGAGTCCCTTCTGTGGGTATATTCCATGGAGGGTATTTTTGTAAGAGGCACAGAGCTGGGCATTCTGAGCAGATGCTAGGTACAGGATGTGCCTTTGTCTTCCAGCTCAGTGCTAAACTGGTGCACTTGGGAAGATCCATAAAGGTGCTGGCCAGTCCCTCCAGTCTCAGTGTGTAGAACAGAGGGAAGATCTCTCTGAGCCTCGGTGCACAGGGAAGGTATCACCATGGGTGGGAAGGAGGTGCTTTCTCCTGGGATGCCTGGCAGGAGTGCCGGTGGGGAAGTGAGTAGAAGTGTGACATAGGAATTGTTACAATAAGCCAGTTTGCTTGGAGATGAGGGCTGATTTGGGGATGATCACGAGAAAGGTGGGTGGGGTCAGATTCTAGAAATCCAGGAACGTGAGGTCAAGTAGCTTTTATTCACTATCCTGAAGGAAATCATAGAAAGCTTTTGAACAAGGTGAGGCTATAACAGAAGACAGTTATATATTAGAATGTCCTTAGAGATAAGCTAGTTCAATCGTCTACTTCATCGACAAGGAAAATGAAACCCAGAAAGCTAAAATAAAAATTTAAAGGTCACAAAGTAGTCTTTGGCAGAGACTCTAATATATATGTTTCTTTGTCTGTTTGGGCTGCTATAGCACAACACTGTAGACTAAGTGGCTTATAAACATAAACATATTTTTCACAATCTGGAAGCTGGAAGTCTCAGGGCAAGGTGTTGCCAGATTTTGGTGTCTGGAGATGACACATTTCCTGGGTTGTAGATGATAATGCCTTCTTACCATGGCCTCACATTGTAGAATGGTCAAGGGATCTTTCTGGGGCATATCTTCCCCTGCTCTGTTTTTGCAGCACTTGGGGTTTGAACCCAGGACCTTGTACATATTAGGAAAGTGTTCTTACTACTGAGGTAAAACCCTAGGGTCCCTTTTTTTGTTTTGTTTTGTTTTGTTTTGTTTATTTTTGAGGCAAGGTCTTGCTAAGTTGTGCAGGCTGTCACTGGCCTCTAATTTTTGATCCTCCTGCCTCAGCCTTCATAAAAGCTTGGATTATATATATATAATCACCTGGTGGTGAACACCACCAGGCGCAGCTGGGATATCTTTTATAAGAACATTAATACCATTCATGATGGCAGAGCCCTCAATTCTCAAATGCACCACTTCCTAAAACCATCACTTTGGGGGTTAAGATTTCAACATGTGAATTTTGGGAGAGACACAGATATTCAGACCATAACAGTATACTTCCTGTTAGGCCAGTTCTTTCACTGCTGTTTCCTTGCATTAACTTGTCCAGTAAGGCAGTCACAAGGAGAGACCACGAATAAGGAGGGAGTCCCCTGGAAGAACCCTATCCTTCAGTATAGATGCCTCTAGATAAAGCCCATGGGCTTTGGTGAGCACCCCATGAGAGGAGGGATAGGATGTAACCAGGGAGAATACCACAGAGACCAGCCCCCAGCACATTCATCACAAATGGTACCTTTTCAGTAGGGTTTGACAATAGTCCTCTTTTCTAGCTTATATGAAAAAAGAGCTTGGAGGATCAGGATGAAAGCCACATTTGGAGAGGAGTAAAGAATAAGTTAGAGTGTACCCAGGCTCACAGATTCCCCCGTGTGGATTCACTGTGGCATCCCAGGCCAGCTATCACTGCTGTGTTCTCAGGGTCAAGCATGGTGTCTGAGAGCATGATGAAGGCTCTTGCTACTGGGAAGGAAGGAAAGGAGGGAAGGAGGAAGGAAGGGACAATATCAGGGCAGAAGAATATCCCAGAATGGCTGACATTAGAGGAAGAGGACCCAGTGAGAAACTCTCTGAGGGGATGAGATCTAGCATAGTGAAGTGGAGCTGCTGCTTCTTGGACATGTGGACAGAAGCATGATGATGTGTGGGAGAGACAGTTGCTGAGCTGAGGGTAGGGGGAGTCCTTGTCTGTTCTCACAAAAGGGTAGTTGAAGTCTTCTGTTATGAACCAGCCTGGTGCTGAGGAGAAAATACCAGTGTAGGAAGGATCCAGTCATAACAGTCAACATCTTGGTTATACTTTATACCTTTCAAAGAAGCTTTTTACATGTTTGAACTCTCCCCAAAGTTCTGCAAGGTACTATACTTGGTTCATCTCATTGAATTATCATAACAACCAGATGCAATAAATATACACAGTGTCCCCTCTTTAGAGCTAAGGAGGTTACCAGCAATAAGTCCAGTCTGGGCCCTTGTCCATGAGTAGGGAGCTGACCCTCAACAAGAGCCACCAGAGAAGACCAGAGGCAAAGGAGTCCCAGAGGCTTGTGAGGGCCAGCACCTAGGACAATGCTGTCGAAGGCCTCTTCCTAAGTGTAAATGACCAGTGGGAGTGAAAGGGACAGAAATGAGCTGTTTTCTAAAGGCGTGTGTTCTGGTCAGAGTAGGGATGCTGAGTAGGCTATGTATATGAGTAAACTTGCACTTCATGGGATATTTATTACATGCAAATAGAACATTTTAGTGAAAAGAAGAGTCATATTTGAAGAAAGATGCAAGGTCTAGTTCTTTTCACCTTTGAAAAGAAATGGGGGTATACTTTGTTTTGCTTTACTTTTATTTGTGGGTATATGTGCACAGGCATGCATATGGGAATCAGGAGGTGTGTGAATTGTCTTAGTGAGATACACACACACATACATACACACGGAATGTAAAGTTCAGGAGGGGCAGAACTGTTAGTTGTTTATTTTGTTTGTTTGTTTTGCAGCACTTGGGAGTTGAACCCAGGACCTTGCAACTGCTCTACTACTGGACTTTACTGCCATTCCATTTTATATTTTTATTTTGAGTCAGGGTCTCACTGAGTTACGCAGGCTGCCCCTGGCCTTGAACTTGTGATCCTCCTACCTCCACCTCCTCAGTTGCTGGGATTAGAGGTGTGCACCACCAATGCCTGGCTCTCAGTGATGTTTTTCTTAGAGACCCAGTGCTGAAACGTGTTTGTGTCCTAGATCACATGGAATTTATGTGTTCTTTGTATCAGAAGGATGAATTAAAATAAATAATCAGCAATTATGCTCCTCTCTGTAATGACCATGGTTCATTAACACCTCAGGCCAAGGTTTTCTCAGTCTGCTGGCAAGAAAGGCAATTTTGATTCTAAGATTCCCTTGTGACTCAAAAAAAAGCATTCTGAACCAATGACTTGACTTCTGTTATTAACTTTAATGAGATAAATATTGGGTATAATAGCCAAGAGAGGTATTTCTTTGGAAATAATATGATTATGATCTGTTCTCAAATCGAGTCCATAGCCTTTCAGCAGTATTAGAGGGTTATAAAATCAGATGCAGATTAGAATTCATGTGGATTGGATTCTCAGTGGAGAGCTGGGTCATCTTCCAATCCAGTCCACACACAGTTCTAATCCACAGTTGATTTTGTAGCCCTCTAAAACAAAAGTGTGAATTAGATTTGAGAATATGCAGAATTTTAAAGTTTTTCAAGGGAAGTGTTCATTATCAGGGCACAAAATGTCTACCAGTGCCTCCTAAAATTAGAGCCTTCCCCTGTGTGATGGGCCCATCCATTCTTTGCAGGATGCCAGGTGCTCCATCTGTCTTTCCCACTGTTAACCCTTCTCATTACCTTTCATTCCTGTCCCCAGTATTGCTTTGTAATCTGTTCATTGGGGACAATAATGATGCAGTATGTGAATCCAGAGTCTGGCACCTTGTAGCACCTTGATGGAAATAGAAAGCTGTGATCACAGCATTAAAATATGCTAACAGGCTGCAGCAGCTAATAGGCATTGCGTTTCCACTGCAGATGTTCATTCCAGTGTGGCTTCTGGTTGCAGGGACAGAATAGGAGCTGTGCTTCTCGTCTCTAGAATTTCGTGGTGATTTTTGTCCATTGCAATGCTGTTCTCCAAAGGAACATTCTACCTTCTTTGTAAAATGTACTCTCTCTGGGGTTGTGATAATATCCAAACCCTCTAGCCTGAGCTGTTGAGTGCACAAGAGTTCACAATGTCAATGTGGAAGAGAGATGTTAGTGATGAGGATGAAAAGCAGTCATGTAATGAAAGTAAATTACATTTTATCCTGTTTGTGGTTAATGTTTATCTACATAGAGTTTCTGAGCACTGAAAAGAGGTTCTAAATGTATTGTGTAAATGTGTAAAAGAATCCTGGTATACCCAGTTAAAGAGGATGACTTTAGTGTATTACATTAAGTGGTAAATATAGGGACTTGTGAAATTCTGACTTGCAGGTTTCTTCTGCATGTGCTTCCTGGTCATATTAACAAATGACTCCTTTCCTTTAGTACTCTTTGCTCTCATTAGTACCAAGGTACCCAGCTCCCTTATTGAGTTGTTCACATGGTGCAGAAATCATTTGGATGAAACACATACTCAGAGTGAGTGGATAGCCAAATGCTGTCTGCTGCTACAGGGCTATTGGTATTTGTCCACACTGAAGGATGACTGTCTCTGTAGGGAGGGTGGAAGCAGGACATGTCTGCCCAGATTGGGAGTTCACCTAAGATGTGGGTCCAAGCAACTGGCATAGGCAAGGTGACAAAGGGTTTAGCTTCATGCAGAGAGTCCTGCAAAAGAGGGGACACAGTTCCTACAACAGATGCTGTGGTGGTGTTTTTTTTGTGTTGTCTTTGGACATTAAACAACCCTGGGCCCACAGGAACAGCTCATGGTAACTTCTTTATTAATCTCTTCATTAAGAATATGGCTATATTGGATCCCTCCCCAGCAAGAGTGGAACATAGAATCTATAAGGTGCTCAATTAATACTTTTGAGTGGATGAATATAGCTGTTTCAAATGCAGCAGTTTCTGTCCCAGGCAGTCCAGGTGTGTACCTCCCAAAGAAGTAAAGTAGAGTGATGTTGAGATGCCTGTATACACATGAGAGAGGGAGAGGATACTGCAGAGGAAAGGCCAGGAAAAGGTTGGCAGAGCACTAAGGATGCTGAAGCACTCCTGGCACTAGGATCATGGTTTTTCCCCAGGCTCAGCCAACAGGTAGGTGGTTTTACCCAGAGGGTACTTAGGCAGGAAGCATGGTCTCCTAACTTTTTGAGGGCTTATGCAAATATTGGAGACATGAAAATATTTTATACCATCTCCAAGATGGGAAGAGAAAACTGCCAAATTGAAATGGACACATTTAGGACTGGGGACAGTGATGGATGCCTGTAATCCCAGCAACTCGTGAGGCAGAGGCAGGAGGATTGCAAGTTTGAGATCAGAGGCAGTCTGTGTAATTTAGCAAGACCCTGTCTCAAAAAGTAGAAAGAAATGGGCAGGAGTGCAGCTCAGTGGTACAGCACTTGCAAAGCTTGCAAGCATGAGGCCCTGGGTTCAACCCCCACTACCACAAAAGAAAGAGAGAGAGAGAGAGAGAGAGAGAGAGAGAGAGAGAGAGAGGCATATTTAATTAAATGTTGATAAAATATAATGGCACATTAGCTAGCCAACTGCTATTTGTTGTCTCCCTTGCAATGCAAGTGCTTTTTACTAGCCTTGACTTGGTGTTTGCAAGGCCCGTGAAGGTCCTAGAATGGCCATGGGCAGCTGTGGAAGTCGGAGGATATCCAGAGCCTCACGCATTGTACACAGCCCCTCTGATGCAGGGTGCGGAACACGAGGAGCATTGCAGCACTGTATGCACAGACTGCATCATTATTGTCCCCAGTGAACAGACTACAAAGCAATATTGGGAACTGGGATGAAAGGTAATGAGAAGGGACAACAGCGGGAAAGACAGATGGAGCACCTGACCTGCAGCACCTCTCTGAGGTTGTATCCTTCTAATTTTGTCTGGAGGAGTTGGGCTCAGTTAGTGACACAGGCTTAAGGCAGGAGAATAAGAGTGGGGACAGAGTCTTGTCCTTTTCCTTGTGGCAGAACATGCCGCTGGCTCTTTCCCCCCTTTTGTGCAGTCCCTAGGGAAGATGCTTATGAGCTTGACTGCTGCCACCCTTTTACCTCCATTCAGCCCATATCTGATGTCCCTTAAAGTA
Organism: Pedetes capensis; assembly: GCA_007922755.1. Lineage (NCBI taxonomy): Eukaryota > Metazoa > Chordata > Mammalia > Rodentia > Pedetidae > Pedetes > Pedetes capensis. The sequence continues at coordinate 36,920 of VMDO01012783.1, forward strand.
CAAGTGAACACATTTTGGTGGTGCTAAGATGAGTGGATGATAAATTACAGTCATATATTTTTAAGATGATGAAGAAAACAAGTTTTGAGATAAGTCAATTTTTCATCTCTTTTTACTGAGAGCCCCAGCTTCCCACATTTGAGGGGTACACTGCACATTTCCTCTACTGCATGCTCCTCTTCTCCAACAGCATTTTCTCCAAGCAGTTTTGAGTGAGAAACACCCACAAAGAAGACAGTGAGGTGTTTGTCATTGTGCCTGAGCCATTTTGGGTTCTAAGTAGGTCAATGGGCTGGGATTTAGCTCAGCTGGTAGAGTGCCGCTCTGTAGTCTCTGAAGTCTCAAGTTTGATTCCCAGCACCACAAAAATGGGAGAAGGATGTGGCAATCCATTCCTGAGGCAATCCTGAAACAATCAGCCATTGAAAACCCTATGAGGGTTGCTATGAGTCCAATAGGACTCAACAGCACCTAACAAGAAACAACAAGTAGGTCAATGTCTTTTTTTTTGTTGTTCTCTTTCCTTTGTGTTCCTGTATCATTCTGTAGATCCCTCTAACCCATAGCATGATGGATTCTAATTATTTGTTTAATTGCTTTTCTCCTATTAAATTGGGCTGGGATTTAGCTCAGTTTGTAGAGTGCTGCTCTACAGTCTCTGAGGTCCCAAGTTCGATTCCCAGTACCGCAAATGGAGAAGGATATGGCAACCCACTCCCAAAGCAATCCTGAAACAGCCATTGAAAACTCTGAGGGTTGCTAGGAGTCAGACTTGACTCTATGGCACCTAACAACAACCTATTAAATTATTAGTAAATCCCTCTGAGAGCCTGTGTTCTATTCCTTATGGACCCTCAGGGTCCAGCACAAAGCCTACATATAGTAGACACTTAATGCATGTGGATTTTGACGTAACATTTGAAATGTATGTGCATGTGTCTATATACACAAATATACACAGTCATGTGCTACTTAATGGTGGAGATACATTCTAAGAAATATGTCATTAGGCAGTTTTGTTGTGAGAATGTCATAGAATATACTTAAATGAACCTAAATGACATAGCCTACTGCTCCTTAGGCTGCACAGGATATACTGTTGGTCATGCAGTCCATTGCTGACCAAAATGTCATGCAGCATGTGACTATACACAAATTGATTATATGCATGTATATTCATTATAATTTTACTTTTTGAAAGTTGTTATGGTTTGAAAATGAAGCATCCTTCCATATATGTTGAAGCCTTGGTCCCCAGGCTGTGGCATTTTGGAGAGCTGATTGGATCACCTGAGTGCTAACCTCATCTGTGAGCTAATCCGTTGAAGAGTTCATACTGAATGGGCAATAGCCACTGATGAGCCTGGTGAGAAGGCAGGGCCTGGTTGAAGGAAGTAGCTCATGGGGGCATGCCTTTGATGGGTATATCTTGTCCCTTTCTCCTTATCTTTTCCTTCCTGGCAGCTTTCCTGTGCTACAACCTTCTGCCTTGTCACAGGCCTTATACCAATGGAGCCAGTCAGTCATGGATTGGAACCTGTGAAACCAAAAGCCAAAATAATCTTCCTTTCTTTAAGTTGGTTTTCTCACGTATTTTGTCACAGTGATGCAAACTGACATGCACACAAAAGTACCATATAGTCTCGAGTCTATTCCATCCCCTGTCCACAGTTTTAGAGGGTTATCAACTATTGAAAGGCTGCAGATTAGATTTGAGAATATACAGATTACATAGAAATGGTACAACAGTATTGTATTTGTAGACATAAGCCAATTTATGTTATCACTGTAGGCTTGGATCTTAGTCTCAAGCTAAAGAGTCTTAGTAACTGTAGGCCAATAGGACTATGAAATGTGGTTTCTCCTAAGTTCTATGGCTTACAATATTATCTAAAATTGCTTCCACCCTTCCTTTGCTTTCTCTCTCATCTCCCAAGATCCACATGTCACTATTATGGTCCAGCTCTAAGAGTTGCTTTTCCTGCTCCATTCCAGAAAGCTTTACCTTCTCCTTTACAGTTTTCTTATTCCAGTGCTTGTCCTACTTGGCTTCCATAATTGCATGCTCCCTGAAAGCAGGGCATCATATCCTAGAGACCCTCTGTCCTCTGGAGTACCATGAACATGACTGATACTTAATCAGTGTTTATTGAATGAGCCAACAGATCCATGAATGTTTTTGGAAAACAATGTATTCCAGCATCGTGGCATTTGTCATTAGTGCATGTGCTAATGATCCCTTTGCTCTTCCTGATGATGAGAGTTGAAGGTCCATTCAATTCTTTGCTGAAAAGTACAGTAATGGTAAGCCTCCCAGCAGGACTAAGATGAGAGCATATGAACATGAGGGGCTGTGATACAAGGAGTCTAAGGGAGGCACCTGCTGGCAGATTCTAAGACAATAGCAGTGGGGCAAAGCAGTACTATTGTGCTGACTCAGGGGTGATGAGGGATTCAAAATGTTATTATGCAAAATAAATTTAGCAGCTAAAAAAGAAAGCTGCATATTACTTTATAAATTCTGAGGTTTTTATTGGCAATTTTAAATGTATAACTTAATGGGTCTCATTATGACATTTCCATACATGCATTTCACTGTACATTGCTCATGTTCACTTCTCGCCTTACTCTCTCAGGAGCCCCCCTCCCTATTCCCTTCCTCCACCATCAACGCTCTCTCTTCTCCCTGCATGTCTTTTTTGTGAGTATATCTATCTATATATGTACATCTAAATTTTTCCATAAGGGAAACATATGTGATATTTCCTTTCTTTTCTCCCATTACTCTTTTTTCTTGCCCCCTCCCCCTTTTGTTTAGTCCATTATCTTTCCCTACTTGGGATCCTTCTACTTTTCATGAGCTATGTGTTTTAATAAATGAATACATATTGAAGTCTAACATCCACATATGAGAGAAAATGTGATGTTTATCTTTCTGGGTCTGGTTTATTTCACTTAAAATGATGATCTCTATTTCCATCCATTTTCCAGTTAATGGCATAATTTTTTACTTCTTTATGGCTAAGTGATATTTTTTAAGGTGTATGATATAAGGCTTAACTTTACTACTTTGGCTGAAGAAAGACAATGAATCTTTCTTATGCATGTATCATTTGTATAAGCATCATCCCAGACTCCCCACTTGACCAGACATGTGAGCAGGATCCAGATTGGAACCTGTGCCCAGGTGGAAACTAGACATATATCCATGAAAGCATGTATTGTGGAACATTCACTGTATTACTTGTTTGTTTTGTTCAGTTGCATAAATGATGTCCCCTATCTTTTATAGCCTAAATGTATCCACATCTTAATCCTTAAAACCTATACAAGTGTTACTGTACCTAGAAAAATGGACTTTACATGTATTGTTGAGGTTAAGGACTTAAGATGCAGAGATTCTGAACTGTTAGGGCAAGCTCAAATATACAAGTCCTCAACAGTGGAGAACCTTTCTTGCTAATGGTCAGAGCGAAAGACAACAGAGGAGTCACAAAGATATGATATGAAAAGGACTTTAGCCATCATTGCTGGTTTTTAAGATAGAGGAGGGGGCCACAAGCCAAGGAATGTAAGCATCTTCTGTTTTATCGTTAGGTGCCATCAAGTTGGTGTCCAATTCATAGTGACCCTACATACAACAGGCGAGACAGTATTGTCAGTGCTTCTGTGATATTCATAGGATTTTCAATGGCTGATTGCTTTTTGGGAGTGGGTTGCCGGGTCCTTCTCCTAAGCCTACAGCACATGGTGTTCCCAGGTGGTCTTCCATCCAAGGACCTATAAGGCCCGATCCAGCTTAGTTTTCTGAGATCTGATGTGACTGGGTGACACAGTGGTATGGCTGCAGGCAAGCATCTTCTGACAGGTGGAAAAAGCACAGAGACATTCTCCATTAGAGCTCTGAGAAGGAGCACAGCCCTGCCATCTTCTTGATTTTAGCCCAGTGAGGCTTGTTTTGGACCTCCAACCTCCAGAACTATAAGATATTAAATTAGTGTTTTAAGCCACTAAGTTTGTGGCAGTTACAGCAGCAATAGAAAAGTGGTAATATGATCTTACATATGAAATGATATTTTTTAAACAAAATGACGAAACACCTTTCTAGTTCTACATTTTTTCAAGTGGTATTTATGCTTTACATCAACTGCAATTCTGTAAGTTTTGAGTTAAATAAGGTTAGTATCAACATTCCATAAGTTTTCACTTTCATTGCCACATTAGAACCAGCTCTGTCACACAGCTAGTGTCTCTCAGCTAGTGACAGAGCTGGATCTGAAGCCACAGTCTCCTGAGTCCTATCAACAGATACTGTTGTTTCACTACACAGTTTCTTAGGGTTCCTTCTAAAGAGGAGTACAAAGGGGAGATACTTTGCTGAGGATACAATGTATTAGAAGAGTAGAGATATATTTGAAAACAATAATTAACTAACATGATTTTCCTAAATTGGTAATTTTAGAGCTGTCCATGAGAATAGACCCATATTATGTGACTAATGTCATATGCGGCCTTATTTTTTTGTATTTGCCAATAAAAGAGGGAATAAAAAAGGGAGACTTTGTGATGAAAACATTAAAAGCAGAGAATTCATAGCTCCTGACTTTTCAGAACACTTTTAGTAAAAGATTTTTTGGATAGTTCCTATTATATGTGTACTTAATTATTTGAAAATTACCATGCATTCCTGAATCTAATATGTACTCTTTCAACAGTTTTAGAGGGCTGCAGAGTCAGATGTGGATTAGAATTACATGCGGATTGGATTTGTACAAGACAGCAATAAATACAAAATGATGGATTTTACCATGGAAACATGGCTGATGAGAGGAACAGGATTCATTCTCTTTGTTGCCTGTTAACATTGTATCTCCATGCTCTTATTTTTATACTTAAGCAAGCCTAAAAATAGTTGTTAGCAGATAGTCTTATCTCTCAACTTGTCATTTTTGGCAATGGTGAGGAATATATCATGCCTTATGTTGGTTTCAGTTTACATCATATAATGTCCACCCCATGCACACAGTTCTGATATTTATTCCTGACTCTCAGGAATTAACTGAAAGTACTATTCAGTCATCTCAGAATACTCCTTTGGGCACCCCTGTGCTTCAGGGAAGATGGCCCTGGCATGAAGACCAATCGCACCACATTGCATTTCAGACCATCTTGACAGTCACCCTCCATCTTTGCAGGAAATGTAGCAGCTAAGAAATACAGACTGCAGAATAAGATATCTTTTTAAAAATGTGTTTCTTAACTTGTTCGCTGGCATAATTTCTGCATTTATGGATTATTCTTCTCACCCTTCCATGAAATTTCTGCCTCTTTTTATTATAAAGGAAGCTTTAATCTAGTGTAAGAAGCTGGGGAAAATAGACTTCTTTTCTCTCAGCCCTATTTCCCTACCTAATGTTAAATATGACTATTTCTCTTAATTTATAGGGTTTCTTTGTAGAATGTGAATGAGCTATTTACTTGTTAACAAAAAGACAAGCCTTTCAAGTACAAATGGGGCTTTGGAGATATCTCAGTTTGAAAGACAAATCTCTGCATAAACACAACTGTTTCTCCATATTGCTGGGAACATTCCATCTATCTGTTTGGCCACATTTTCTATTATGGTTTTTATAAAAGGAAAGTATGGCTAATAGCTCAGCAGAGAAGTACTGTATTTGGGCACAGTAGCATCAGGGATGTGTTTGCATTGCTTTAGACTGTATTGATGAACAAACTATATAATTTTCTATAGAAATTGCTCCAACCTGATAAATGAAATGAGACATTGAATATTTTCCCTTCCATATACTTAACTGACATCATGTATACCAGTAATCTCATTTCAATGTTTTGCCTGGTTATACCTGTTGCCTTTTAAGCTCAAAAATCTTACATCAAGGCCACCTTTTTCTTTTTAACTGAATGATATAAAATTAACACTATGTACTATGTGGAATAATTTGAAAGGTAATTGTGTATCTAGCCTCTTCTACTATGAAGATCACCTGGGTATACAAAGCTATTGTTCTGAGAAATACCCTTTGGGGATGACAGGGCATGACTATTTTGAATTTCACATCCTTGTAGATAGAGCTTTTGAAGCCCTCCTTCCCTTCAGCCCTGACTCCCACCCCCAAGGTTTTAGGACAAAACTGGATTAGTGAATTCATGGCTTGACAGACAGAACAGAAAAATAAGGCTCTATGCTCCATATTCATGTGCATCTGCCCCTCATGGTGACATGCTAATTGGTTGGCCAGGGCACAAGACAGGGAAGTGCAGGTTTCCTGTTGCTCACACAGTGCTTCCTGTCTGCCCTGGTAGTAGAAAGGCGAATGAAGTGACTGGAGCTGAAAGAGATGCTGCTCAGCCCAAGATGGCAGCACCTTCTTTAGGAAGCTCCCTATAAGATCTATGCAGCTACCAGTGAATGTGTGGCTGTTTGGTAATTTAAATTATGTCATATTTAATCTGGTTTTAAAAATAATATTCGTTTTTTTTTAAACCTGGGTATATTTAATTAGATTGTTGAGATTTGGTTGAGCTGCACTCAATGGTTACTTCCATGTTGAAGTTAGATTATCAAATAGCATGCCTTCTCTACATTTTCATGATGCATTTTTCATTCATTCTGGAGGTCAGGTGAGTATGTTCAAATTCTGTTAGTATGTTGGAGTCAGAAATGAAAAAGAAAAACTTTTTATAACTTCATACAGAGTCCTGTAATATCAGGAAGTTGGTTTGTAGGGGTTATGGACAAATGCATGGTCCTAGATGCTTTTAGCTATCAAAATGAAAGGATGGAAATTAGAAAGAGTATGTGTATTGAGGAGGACTGGGATTTAGCTCAGTTGATAGAGCACTGCTCTGCAGTCTCTGGGGTCCTCAGTTCAATTCCCAGCACTGCAAAAATGGGAGAAGGACATGGCAACCCACTCCCAAGGCAGTCCCAAAACAATCAGCCATTGAAAACTCTATGAGGGTCGCTATGAGTCAGACTCAACTCGAGGGCACCTAACAACAACAACAATGTGTATTGAAGCATTTGGTGTTGGAATATTGCTCATCCATCATTTGGTGGAATCTGTAACCTTGCTTTGGTTAGGAGGGCAGCGTTTGCTCCCGTTTATGCCATCATTGGCTCACAATACCTAAGTTGTTGAAAGGCACACTAAATTTGGCATCAGGATCATATTTACTGGTGGAGGACATAGAGCAAAAGGAAAGAGGATTTCCTGGTTACACTTGTGGCTTGGCAAAGAATTATCATGGGAAAGACTCTGAGTCCATTTAGGCAATTGCTTCCTCTTTACAGAAAATCTGTTTTTGTTTGTTTGTTTGTTTTCTTTTTCTAAAGCAATGCTCTTATGTGTAAACTGTAGTAGAAGTTATAAACAGGCCTCTCTAAGATTTCAACTTCTTCATGTTCTCTTGCTCCTTTTCTTGCTTTATTTTTCCCCTATCACTTACTGCTAATTAACCTACTATATATTTTACCTACCTTGTATATTTTCTCTCACCTTCCAGAATATTTTTTTAAGAGGGTAGAGATTACTGACCATTTGGGTGACTAGTGTGCCTTTAAAATTTAGAATAATGCCTGGGAGCAAAATAATTTATATGTTGAATGAAGTAATCAACTAATATTTAAAATAGTGTTGAGAGAATACTTTTTATACTTGATCTTACCCAATAGGCAAAGAAGTGATAGAATTCTTTTTGAATAGTAATACATATTTTGCAATTTAATTATCTTTCTAAAGGATAATTGGTTGTGGTTTAACATGAAGTCAAACAAGATAATATCCTGTGTTAATAGAAAACAGAGAGAAAACCCTCCATGGTCTCAGTAGGTACATAAAAGACGTGACAGAAACCAGCATTCTTTTGTGATGGGATCACCTAAAGAAACTAGGAATAGAAAGGTACTTCCTCAACAAGATAAAGGGAATATGATAGTCTATCCAGGCTGCTATAAAGAAATGTCATATACTGGGAGGCTTGTAAACAACAGAAACTTGTTTCTCAAATTCTGAAGACTGGAAAGTCCAAGATCAAGGCATTAGTTAGATTCAGTGTCTAGTGAGGGCACATTTTCTGTGTGTCCTTCTGTGTGTCCTTATATGGTAGAAGGGGCTAGCCAGCTCTCTTTTTAAAAACAACACTGATCCCATTCATGAAACCTCTGCCCTAATGACCTAATGTCCTCTCACAGGTTTCATCCCCTAACGCCCAGTTGTTTTTAACATATGAATTAGTTTTCCACATATGAATTTTGGGGAGACTCAAACATTCAGTAGATACTAGAAGAACATGTATGAGAAACCTACAGCTAACACCACACTCCATGGTGAAAGACTGAAAGCTTCCATTCTGAGATCACAAACAAAACAGGGGTGCTCACGTTCATCACTAATACTCTACACTGTATTAGAATTTGTTCTAGAGCAAATAAATAAATAGCATCCAGATTGCAAAGAAAGAAAGAAAGAATGCTATCCCTATTCACAAATGACATAATTTTATGTATAGAACACAAGATCAGCACACAAAAATTCAGTGTTCTGTACCTGTGCAATGAACAATGTGAAAGGAAAATTAAGAAGGTCATTCCACTTAAAATAACATCTAAAAGAAGAAAATACCCGGGAATAAATTTAGCTAAGGAGGAAAGATTTGTACACTGAAAAGTATAAAACATTGCTGAAAGGAATTAAAGAAGACTTAATTAAATGGAAAGACATTCTATGTCTTACTATTGTGAATGTCAGTATTACCTAAAGTGACCAACAGATTCAATTCAGTCCCTATCAGAATTCAAAGAGTTTTCTTTTTTTGGTGGAAATATAAAAGCCAGTTCTCAATTTCATCTGGAAGCACAAGGCACCCCGAACAGGAAAAAACAAACAAAAAAACAAAAAAACCTTTGAAAAAAAGCCAAAATTCATATTTTCAAAATTTACAAAGGAACTGTAACCAAAACAGAGTGGTATGGGATAAAGATGGATGTCAGGTTGATGGAATTGGGTTGAGAGTTCCAAGATATATACCCATACATCTGTGGTGAGTTGACTTGTGAGAAGGATATGAAGCCCTTTCAATGGGAAAGAATGGTCTTTTCAACAAATGATGCTTAGACAATTGGATTTCTGCATCAACAGAATGAAATTGGACCTCTGTCTCACATCACATAGAAAAATTAACTCAAACTGGATCAGTGACATAAGTATTAGCTAAAACTATAAAACTTTTAGAATGCATAAGGGTAAGCTTTCATGACCTTGTATATGGCAGTAGATTCTTAGATATGACACCAAAAGTATGTACAGTTAGTAAGTAAATAAATAGTTACATTATTAAGAAAAGGAAAAGTCATATTATGGAATGGGGAAAGATATTTAAAAGTCATATTTAATAAGAGTTTAATATCTGGAATATAAAAAGAACTAAACTATACTAAAACATAACAGTAAAAAGACAACCGAATTCAAAACTGGGCAAAGGAATTGAGTAGAAATTTCTCCAGAGAAGATATGCAAATGGACAATAAACATATGAAATGATTCTCAATATCCTCAGACATTTGGGAAATGCAGATCAAAACCATAATGAATATTACTTTATACCTAGTTGTTGCTGTTAGATGCCGTCGAGTTGTGCCCAACTCATAGCCACCCTCATAGGGTTTTCAATGGCTAATTGTTTCGGGATTGCCTCGGAGTGGATTGCCACATCCTTCTCCCATTTTTGTGGTGCTGGGAATCGAACCCGGGACCTCAGAGACTATAGAGCTGCGCTGTACCAACTGAGCTAAATCCCAGCCTCATACCTAGTAGAAGAGCTATAATCGAAAAGTATGAACATGAGAATTAGCAAGAATGTGGAGAAATTGCAACCCTTGTTCATTGCAAACACATTTCATGAAGAAATAAAGTTTTCAGCACTTAAGAAGTGTGTATAAGAATCGTTAGAAAATATTCATTGTAGGAATATAAAATGATTCAGTTACTTTGGAAAACAGTTTGATATTTCCTCAAAAAGCTAAACATAGAATTACCATATGACCTAGCAATTCTGCTCCTAGGTGTATATGCAGAAGAATTGAAAACAAAAACTAGAACAGGTATTTGTAAATGTTGGGAATAACCTAAATGCCTATCAGCTGATGAATAGATAAATAAGTGGGTACATCCACAGTGAAATATTATTTGGCCCTAATAAGGAATGAGCCTGCAGCTGTACCACTGTGGCATCCAATCCTGCCAGATCTCAGAAGCTAAGCAGGGTAGGACCTGGTTAGTACTTAGATGGGAGACCACCTGAGAACACCAGGTGCTATAAGGCTTGGGAGAAGGACCTGGAAACCCACTCCCAAAAAATAATCAGCCATTTAAAACCCTGTGAACAGCAGAGAAGCACTAATAATACTGTTTTGCTTGTTGTACGTAGGGTCACTATGAGTTGGACACTGACTTGATGGCACCTAAAAACAACAATAATAAGGAATGAAATTATAATATATGCTACAAAATGGGTGATCCTTTGAAAACATTAGGCTAAGTGAAAGAAGCCAGTGACAAAATGACATGCATGATTCTACTTGTGTGAAGTAGCTCAAAAAGCAAATTTCATAGAGCCAGACATTAAATTAAAGGCTACTAGCAGGTGGGGTGGGGACTGTGGACTTATTTCTTGATGGTTACAGAGTTCTATTTGAATGATAGAAAGGGTTTGGAAATATATAGTGGTGATGATTGCACAATGGTGTGAATGTAATTAATGCCATTGAATTGTGCACTTAACATGGTTTAAATGGCAAAATTCATTATACTTTACTACAATAAAAATTAGAAACAAATAGTAAAACTATTTGGAATAGATTGAAAAATGTTGAGTTACATTTCTCTTTCTCTAGACTAATGCCCTTGAGGTACTAGGATCAGAATAGATTGTGTAAAAAAAAAAAAGAATAGATTGTGTAATAGAGTGCTTCTGATATGTCTATGTATTGTACGAAAATGATGTTTAGTAAAATCCCTGCCATTCAAAGTAGTTTTCTGAAGACCTTTGTGAATCTCCACATACATGGCTGCAGAACTTTTTTATTCTCCTGGCTCCCTCCAGAATCATGTTGTTGTAGAAAAATAAGCATTCCCTTACCCTCTAGTTTAATCTTTCAGTAACAAACACATTTCATGAAGAAATAAAGTTTTTAGCACTTACAAAGTGCGTATAAGAATCGTTAGAAAGTAAAACTGTCAGATTAAGATGCAAATTCTCGTCTTTCAGCCAGCTGCCTCACTAGTACGTACATAGTCCTCTCAGTGCATGATTCAGATCTGTGCCTCAGCCAAGAGCAGACATCCTGGAACACTGGGCCATGAGCTCCATGAGATGTATGTGAAATCATCTTGTACCTTCCTGACCCAAAATGAGCTCTAGAAATATTTGTTAAATGAATTGATCATTCTCAGATATTCAAAATCACAATCTTCAATCTGCCAATGCTCATGGTTGGTCTATCCAGTATTGCTTTTAAAGAATATGCTTTGAAAATAGAGAAGCCATAGGAATGCATACTGGAAATGCAACACTGGATCGCCAGCAATGTTATTACCTCTTTCTTGTTTTGGTGTAGGTCTTGCAGCCTCTTAATTCTCTCACCCTGTGTGCAGGGTGCAGGGATGACAGAGCATAGGGCTTGTTTCCTGCTTTCCCAGATTAAGGCCTCAGCCCTTGGCCATACACAGTGCCTTCCTCATCCCCCAGTGCCTGCCCTGTCCTTAATTTTTATTTCCTTCAATATCTTGGGCAACCACTGTGCTCACTAAGATTGCTGTTATGACACATGCCAAAACAATCATAATTGTCTCTTTTCTCTATGCTGGCCACTACTGACTATTGAAGCTACACTCCCCTCTCCATGCTTAGACCAACCTTGTTAAAATTCTAAGTTACAGATGATGTGTTGGAATGTCATTATTGTAGATAAAGTAGCAAACTTGGAGATTTTTTTTTGAAAAGCCCTATAGACATTATTAATGATGCCATATTAGTATACAGCACTTTCAATACATAGCAGAGATTGGTTGTACTCTCTGACCCTCCTGGGTTTTTTGTTTGTTTTATGTTTTTCTGATCAGACCATAAGCCTGTTGGGTTCTTTTTAAGATTACATGTCTTCAACTGAAGACTGCCATTTGTAGCATCAGAATAACATAGGATAAATAGATATATGTCAGAGTCAAACTCATGACCTTGGTCTGGTAAAGGCTATATGTTAATTATAACAGTAATGAACATGATTAGGCCCATACTCTGCTGTTGTTTCCTCCCACTATGTATCTGCTATTTGGGGGAAATGAATAAAGAAATGATGCGGAATACTTAGTACAGTCTTTCCTAGTAAGCATGGTCATCATCATTAGAAAGGAATTTAACACTGCTTTGCTTCTTTAATTTGGAGGAGGGAAGAAAAGGCTCAGGCAGTGGTTCTCCAACTTTCTGTGCATCAAATCACTCCATCATGTGAGATGCAGAAGGTCTAGGGGTATCTAAGAGTTTGCTGAGGGCTATGAGAATGTTGCTGGTTCAGAGAACCACTAGCCTAGGCCACTAGGGAATCCTGGGGAGCCAGACAGCACGATGCAAGTGGTAGCTTTGGAAGCAGCAGAGGAAAGAGACATTGGAGAAGAGAACTTTCCACGCAGAGCCTACATCTCTCCATTGTGCCTGGGGTTGCCCCTGTGAACTCTTTATATGCCAGAATCTCCCCAGTTTTCTACAAGTTGCTGTTGTTTTTTTTCAGGTGTATACAGAGTCTTTGGCATTATAGGAGAGATTTACTGAATAATTAATACCTTATTATTTCAAGAGAAGACATGCATCTTGTAAGAGTCATGAGTAGAAGGAAGCTTAGATCATAAACATACTGATTTTGACCTCTTCAGGGAAACTGAAGTCTTAGTTTTAGGCAAAAGAACTCAGATTTGGTGAATTCATCCTAATTAAGATGCATTGAAGCCACCTACCTGCCAGCAACCCCCTATAGTCCAAAGGGTGAAAAGGACTTGGCTGTGGGTTGAGACCTTTGTCTGTTCACCAAGTCAGCACCATGGCCATGCTCAGTCTGTGGCAGCACTTTTTCTTGCACCCAGCTTTCTGTGGAACTGCCTTCTGAAGACCTACTATGCCATCAGTCCCTGGCCCTCTGAGCTCCTGTACTGGGGCGTTCATTGAAGCCTGAAAATGTGACAGCCTGAGCCTTCCTGGTTTTCATGCAGGCACTCAGAGCAGATGGCCAGCAGGCCAGGTTGATAAAAGAAGTTATTTAGGCTTCAGTTTCAGATAAAAGACTTGAGGTTCATGAGGTATTCTGGCATAACAGTGTCGCCTCTGTTCTTTGCTGCAAAAACACATTAGAATACGAACAAAGGAGCAGCACTGAGGATTCTGCAGGATTCCAACCCTGCCCAGGCAGTGAGCCAAGTCTGAGGAATTGGGTGTCCTCTAAGTTAATGAAAAATCCACCTGACAAGCTCCTTCGTCCTATTCATTATCCTGTCCCTCTCCTCTCTTTTTACCTTAATTTGTACTTTCCTGGCTTTAAAGTTGGCAGAAGGTTATGAAGACTGTTTAAGGTCAAGTGCAATAAAGTGGTCTTATTTATGAATCACATAAGTCCCTGCTTAATGCACTGCAGAAGTTCATATTATGCCATGAATAATCTCACTCCACAGCATCTGTGTTTTAAATGGATGAAGAAGGGCAGGTTTCACAGTTCACAGTGGGCATGTGTGAGCCAAAATGCATCCCTTTTCTTTGTTAATATATAGAGAAGGCTTGGAGGGCATAAGTCTTTATTTTACAAATTTTCAAAGGTAGTGTTAATTTTTAATTTACTCATAATCTCAGTATGTCATTATCATTCTCTGGAAAGCATTTGTTTGTAGAGTCAATGTTAATTAAGCTTCTCAACTGAAATTAAAATACTTTATGGGAATACAGTGAATTCTAACCCCTGCCAGCACATTAGATGGATTTAAACACTTGAAAGCAGACTATAGTTCACAGAAAGGCAAGCCTAATTATATTCTAAAGATCAAATACCAGGTGACTTGTGTTTACTTCACAATAGAGACATTAAAAATGTGTCTTCTCCTGCTGGGCATGGTGGTGCTTGCCTGTAATCCCAGCGGCTGGGGAGGCAGGGGCAGGAGGATTGCAAGTTCGAGACCAGAGGTAGTCTGCATGATTTAGTGAGACCTGTCTCAAAAAAGTGGAAAAATGGGCTGGGGTTGCAATTCAGTGGTCCAGCACTTGCAAAGCATGCAAGCGTAAGGCCCTGGGTTCAATCCCCAGTACCACCACCACCAAAAAAAAAAAAAAAAAAGTGTCTTCTTGCTTGCTTAGACTAAAATCAAATGAAGGAAGGAAGAACATACTTCTAGGGCTTCTTGTGCCATCTCTAGATTTTCTAGGTGATCATTATAGGTATTCCTGCTATAGGTACTTTTGAATGGATGTCATATCACAGCCAAACAAATTGAAAACTCTGATGGTATTGAATGGTATTGAAGGACGAAGTGGAAGCTGCCTTGAAAGAACTGGAAAAACACGAGGCTCCAGGAATTGATGGGATACCAACAGAGATGTTTCAACAAACAAATGCAGCACTGGAAGTGTTAACATGTTTATGCCAACAGATTTGGAAAACAGCTACCTGGCCAACTGACTGGAAGAGATCCATATTTGTGCCTATTCCCAAAAAAGGGGATCCAACTGAATGTGCAAACTATCAGACAATATCATTAATATCACACACAAGCAAAATTTTACTAAAGATCATTCAAAAGCGACTGCAGCAGTATATAGACAGGGAATTACCGGAAAATCAAGTGGGATTCAGAAGAGGGCAAGAAACTAGGGACATCATTGCTGATGTCAGGTGGATATTAGCTGAAAGCAGAGAATATCAGAAAGAGGTCTATGTTTTATTGACTACGCAAAAGCATTTGATTGTGTGGATCATAACAAATTATGGATAACACTTCGGAAAATAGGAATACCAGAACACCTAATTGTGCTCATGAGAAATTTGTACATGAACCAGGAGGCAGTTGTCCAAATAGAACAAGGAAACACTGAGTGGTTTAAAGCTGAGAAAGGTGTGAGTCAGGGCTGTATACTTTCACCTTATCTCTTCAATTTATATGCTGAGCAAATAATCCGAGAAGTTGGACTTTATGAGGAAGAGCGCAGCATCAGAATTGAAGGAAGACTCATTAACAACCTGCGTTATGCAGATGACACCACTCTGCTTGCTGAAAGTGAAGAGGATTTAAAACATTTACTGAAGAAGATCAAAAATCATAGTCTTCAATATGGGTTGCGACTAAACATCAACAAAACAAATATCCTTACAACTGGGTCAGCATGCAACTTCACAATAAATGGAGAAAAGATTGAGGTTGTCCAAGATTTTGCTTTGCTTGGCTCTATAATCAACACCCATGGAAGCAGCAGTCAAGAAATCAAAAGACACATTGCTCTAGGAAAAGCTGTGGCAAAAGACCTCTTTAGAGTATTGAAAAGCAAAGATGTCACATTGAAGACGAAGGTGCGTCTGACTTATGCCATGGTATTTTCAGTGGCATCATATGGTTGTGAAAGCCGGACATTGAACAAGGGAGACAGGAAAAGAATTGATGCTTTTGAATTGTGGTGCTGGAGATGTCTATTAAATATACCATGGCCTGCCAAAAGACCAACAGATATGTCCTAGAAGTGCAACCAGAGGGCTCCTTGGAAACAAGAATGGCCAAACTGTCTCTTACATATTTCGGGCATATAGTCAGGAGATGTCAATCCCTGGAGAAAGACATCATGTGTGGGAGAGTGGCAGGTCAACGCAAAAGAGGAAAACCCTCCACCAGATGGATTGACACAGTGTCTGCAACAATGGGCTTAAACATAAATAAGATTGTGTGCCTGGCACAGAATCGGAAAGTGTTTCGATCTGCTGTACATACAGTTGCTATGACTCAGACTCAACAGCACCTAAAAACAACAACAAATGGGTGTTTAGCTTGCAACTATATCACTGTGGTGTCCAATATTGTGAGACTCGGAAACTAAGCAGGGTCTGGCCTGATTAGTACTTGGATGGGAGACAGCCTGGGAATATCAGGTGCTGTAGGCTTGAGATAAGGACCTGCAACCTACTCCCAAAAAACATTCTGCCTTTAAAAACCTTATGAACAGCAGAGAGGCACTGAAAGTAATGATTTACTTGTTGCACATAGGGTCACTATGAGTTGGACACCAATTCTACGGCATCTAACAACAACAACAACAATGGGTGTTTGATTCCTGGAGTCAGATTGGGCATGTGTGGCTCAAGGTTTTCTGGTGGTAGTTACAGAGGACTCACAAAAACCTAGGAAAATAAATAGTCCAGTCAGTGATTCCAGGCAGTTGGGTTGGCTAAGGGCTCCTGTTGGTGCGAAGTCATTGTCTGGCAAGAGTAAGGGTCATATTTGGGTATGGGCTGAAGGTGTTTCATGGATCAGAGACAAATGCCATGGTCTCCAGAATCTGCAGTTTGGAGCCTGAAATTGCTTGCTTAGTGTCTGCTGTGTCTCTTCCCAGTAGTTGGAAAGCCCCCAAGTAAGCTTTAGACCAATGGAGTGTTGACTCCAAAGGGAAATAGAGTGGACTGGCAAATTTAGGATGTTAACATTGATTTTCTGTTTTCAGTTCTGTTCTTGGCACTTTCTTGACTGTACCTTTTACATTTAGACCAGCAACTCTTCTCCCTTCCAGTGTAAGGAATGTCACATTACACTGGCTTTTCTTTTTATATTAATTAATGCTGTGTGCTCCAGGTGCCTTTATATCTTATGTGTGGGTTCCCATCACCCTATTTAAAATACATGAGTATTTATGAAGACCTGGCCCTTTCCATCTAGAGCTTACAACCTCATCAGAAATAAAGTGAATGCATATAAAACAATTAGCTCACGATATATAGCAGTGTCTGACTACAAACTAAATTGCATGATATTGATATAAAAGATATACTCATTAAAAGATCTCCGGCTTCGTTTCTGTCACCAAGACCATGTTTTCCAACTACTGAGCCTTCTTCTTTGTTTCCAACCTTTGCGTTCCAGTCACCAGTGATTGTCAATATGTCTTGATTGCATGTTTGATCTATTTCAGATTGCAGAAGCTGATAGAAGTCTTCCCTTTCTTCATTTGTGGCCTTAGTGGTGGGTGCATAAATTTGAATAATAGTCATATTAACTGGCCTTCCTTATAGGCGTATGGATATTATTCTATCACTGACAACATTGTATTTCATGACAGATCTTGAAATGTCTTTCTTGATGATGAATGCAACCCCATTTCTCTTTAGTTTATCATTCCCAGCATTGTAGACCATATGATTGTCTGACTCAAAATGGCCTATGCCAGTCCATTTTAGCTCACTGATTCCTAGAATGTTAAGGTTTATGCGCTCCATTTCTCTTTTAATGATTTCTAATTTTCGGATACCGACTCGACGGTACCTAACAACAACAACGAGAATTTTCCTAGATTCATACTACGTACATTCCATGTTCCAATTATTAATGGATGTTTACAGTTGTTTCTCCTCATTTTGAGTTGTGCCACATCAGCAAGTTGAGCACCCTGGGGCTTTACTCCATTTCCGTCATCACGGTAAACTCTACTTGGAGGAAGCAACTCTTCCCCAGTAGTCTTTTAAGTACCTTCTAACCTGGGGGCCTCATTTTCGGGCACTATATCTGACAGTGTCTCTTTGCTATTCATAGGGTTTTCAATGGCTAGTTGTTTCGGGAGTGGCTCACCAGGTCCTACTCCCTAGTCTGTCTTAGTCTGGAAGCTCAGCTGAAAACCTGTCCACCATGGGTAACCTTGCTCATGTCTGAGGTTACAGTGGCAGAGCTCTCAGCCTCATCGCAACACACAAGCCTTCACAGTCTTGAGTGACAGTAGTGAAAGATTCTACAGGTAAAATATTAAATGATGCAGAAACATCAAAAGAAGATGGGAAGAATACACAGAGTCATTATACAAGAAAGAGTTGGTAGATGACTAACCATTCCAAAAGGTTGCATACGAAGAGGAACCAATGGTGTTGAAGGACAAAGTGGAAGCTGCCTTGAAAGAACTGGCAAAACACAAGGCTCCAGGAATTGATGGGATACCAACAGAGATGTTTCAACAAACAGATGCAGCACTGGAGGTGTTAACATGTTTATGCCAACAGATCTGCAAAACAGCTACTTGGCCAACTGACTGGAAGAGATCCATATTTGTGCCTATTCCCAAAAAAGGGGATCCAACTGAATGTGCAAACTATCGGATAATATCATTAATATCACACACAAGCAAAATTCTACTAAAGGTCATTCAAAAGCGACTGCAGCAGTATATAGACAGGGAATTACCGGAAAATCAAGCGGAATTCAGAAGAGGTCGGGGAACCAGAGACATCATTGCTGATGTCAGGTGGATATTAGCTGAAAGTAGAGAATATCAGAAAGAG
>VMDO01012784.1:0-60711 GCA_007922755.1 Pedetes capensis
AAAAAAAAAAAAAAAAAAAAAAAATACAAGAGAGAGAGAATCATACGATAAGCCCTAAAAGTAAAATGGGACCAAAACTATAAGCAGACGGGCTAATCTGAAATAAAACAAGATCGAGTTTTTTCTTTGTCCTCCACCTGGGATGAAGACAGAGGCAGGGGAATGCAGATATTCTGGGGACCACGTGGTTCCGCGCGGAGGGGGATGGGAGAGGGTGGTCGGGTGAAACGGGAAGCCTCTGAGGGCCTGGAGGAAATGACTGTAAATCCAACAGCCCAGCGCATCGATCTTCCGTGGAAAGGTTATGACGGCCCCTGTTTTTCGTAGATGTAAAAGTGAACCAGGCAGATTTCAGAGGTTATCCAAGGGCACCAGATAACGACCCAGCGGTGCAGGCTGTCAGCTTGGGTTCATGCTACCAGCTCCCATTATCTATCTCTGCACAAAGCTGTGCTGTTTTGTAGGTGCAGTAAAAACATCAGGTCTCAAAAACCACCCAGGCGCCTGCGAGCTTTGGGATGCCTCTGACCTGGCATTATTATGCAGCTGGAACGGCACACGTTTGTTGTTGGTTTTTGGGGTTTTTTTTTGCCTTGGGTTTTAAGGTAAAAGAGAGACAGCCCAGTGAAGTCTTACACATGTTATTTGGAACTATTGTGACAGCCAAGAAATTGGGCTGGTGTCAAGAGAAACCACAGTGGCTGTTTCTTTTTTATTATTTTTTAAAAAGCAATTTTGATCTTTCAAGCCCTGGGAGGAAAAAAGTTTGCTAAATATATCTCTGTGGGGGTGTGTGTTGATTCAAGCGTTTATCTTGTGTCTGATCTCAGGGGAAGCGTTCAGCTCCTCCAGGGCGCCTCTCCCTCTGCCTTCACGTCCGTTTCCCCCCCGCCCCAATGGTAGAAGCACTTTCTAGAGAAGGTGGGCCAGCCCCACTCCTGCCCGCATTTGCCTCATGATTTCAGAAGGCAGAAAATGGGCTTAAGCAAAGAAAGCATATTTATGGCTTTTGTAACAAGTCCAAGGATGGGCGTGGCTGTGGCTGTGGCTGGACTAGGACTCAAAGCTATCCTGCAAGGATGTGACTTGGGGCTTCTCTCAGTCTGCCTTTCCTTCATGTTGGCTTTGGTTGGTGGTTGTTGTTAGGTGCCGTCGAGTTGAGTCTGACTCACAGTGACCCTCACTGGGTTTGCAATGGCTGACTGTTTGGGAGATTGTTTCGGGAGTGGGCTGCCACATCCATCTCCTATTTTCACAGTGCTTGGAATCAAACCCAGGGCCTTAGAGAGTGCAGAGTGGCCCTCTACCAACTGAGCTAAACCCCAGCCCCTGGCTTTGGTTTGTTGTTGTTGTTGTTAGGTGCTGTCGTCGGTATCTGACTCATAGCAACCCTATGTACAACAGGCGAAACACTATTGTCAGTGCTTCTCTGCTGTTCATAGGGTTTTCAATGGCTGACTGTTTTTTGGGAGTGGGTTACCGGATCCATCTCCCAAGCCTACAGCACCTGGTGTTGTTCCCAGGTGGTCTCCCATCCAAGGACTAACCAGGCCCGACCCTGCTTGGCTTCTGAGATCTGACAGGATCAGATGCCGCAGGGCTACAGCTGTAGGCGTTTATAGAAATCTGGCAGCAAAAATGGTCCTGTCAATTTTTCTTGGGTTTGCAGTTCTCCGATGAAATGTGAGGAATTGACTTTTGTTGACTCCTTCTGCCCTGACTTGGGTCATGTGCCCAGCTCTGGACCAATCATTGTCACCAGGGAAACGCAATCTTCTGATTTGCTTAGGAGCTCAGCCCAGAATTTAGGGCCTGCAAGGAATAAATGTGGCTTCTCCACAGCACTGGGACGGAATCATTACTACGTGACAGGACATGGGTAACCGGAGGCCAACACGACCAGTGTGCGCCACACTCGGGGGCGCTAGACAGGTGCTTCAAGGCTGACTGTGTGGCCCACACTCATTAGAAGAGGAAGCAAGGCCCATGGTTTCCAGATTCCCTCAGGGCTCTGCAGGAGGAGACATGGTACCTGTCTACCCTTGGAAAGTGCTAAAGAAATCCTTGGACCAGCTTCAACTCTTCCATACTTTGGCTCCAACCTTTGTCTCTATTTCTCCTCTAATTGAACCTTTTACTCTAGGTTAACAAATCTCTTGTTGTTAGGGGCCTTCAAGTCAGTGTCCGACTCATAGCGACCCTACGTACAACAGGCAAAACACCACTGTCAGTTTCTCTGCTATTCATAGATCTTTCAATGGCTGATTGTTTTTTGGGAGTGGGTTTCTGGGTCTTCTCCCAAGCCTACAGCACCTGGTGTTCCCAGGCAGTCTTCCATCCAAGGACTAACCAGGCCCGACCCAGCTTAGCTTCTGAGATCAGATGCCACAATGGTTCGGCTACAGGCGTAAATCTGGTGTAGTGGGATATAAACACTTGAGTTCAAGCTCACGCCTTTAATCCCAGTGACTCTGGAGGCATAGGCACGAGGCTCGCAAGTTCGAGGCCAGAGGCAGCCTGGGGAATTTAGCAAGAATCTGTGTCAAGATAGAAAATAAAAAAACATAAAAGGGCTAGGTGAATGGCTCAGTGGTTGAACGCTTGCAAAAAAGCATGTGTGAGGCCCTTGGTTCAACTCCCCAGTACTGCAAAACAACAACAACGACAACGACAACAACCACCACCACTCAAGTCCAAATCTCCAGGTCAAGTTGCAGCCCCACAGGAACTGGTGACTATTTATATGATCTTGAGTGAGCTCATCTGTACCCGTTTCCTCAGAAGTGAGGATAATGGTAGCCCATATCTTATTGCTGTTGGGTTTAAGGGAGTAAAGGAGATTGTTCATGTAAAGTACAACGCCTGGAAGGCTGCTCCGCTCCTTCTACCCTCCTCCCCGAAATTCATTCTCAGCCCTTATTTACCCTTTGGGCAGCCCAGGACACGCCCTCCTGTTTCGAATGCACCCTATGGGTTCTTTGCCCTCCTGCTTCTGATTGTATTGGGCAGTGGGGTGGAGATCTCCCACCCACCCCTCCTGTCATGATCTGTCATGATCTCCTGTCATATCCCTGGCAGCCCCTGTCACCCTCTGTGGACTGCAGCCCCTGCCTGCTACAGGTCCTCTCCTCCGTGACTGCAGCTCTCGCTTCTTTCTTTGGTGACATTTGCTACTGTTGTCTGGAAGTCATGATGGCTTCACCCAGCTGTGAGCCCTCAGCACCTTCACATTCCATATTTGCCCCTTTAGCCTGGCCCAGACCTTTGTCATGTCTCTTAAGATATCTTTGTCTAAACCACCGTGGGGGCTGGGATTTAGCTCAGTTGGTAGAGCCCTGCACTGCAGTTTCTGAGGTCCCAAGTTCAATTCCCAGCACTGCAAAAATGGGAGAAGGGCCTGGCAATCCACTCCCAAGGCAATCCCGAAACAGCCATTGAAAACCCTATGAGGGTCGCTATGAGTCGGATACCGACTCGACAGCACCTAACAACAACAAACAACAACAAACCACCTCGGGAGAAGGACCTGGCAACCCACTCCTGAAAATAATCCTGAAACACAGCTGCTGAAAACCCTGTGAGGGTCACTATGTGTTGGACCCGACTTGACCGCACTTAACAACAACAACAAAACTACCCAGTGTAGACACTGCTTCCTGCTAACACTCTGACTAATACAACAGCCAATGACAGGAAGAGTGGTCTAGGAAATGAGTTTCAAAAAGACATTCTGCCCCGCCAGGCTCTCACTTAGACTCTAAAGACGTGGATGCTCTAATTGCTAAGGGAAATGGGACAGCGTGTGACGTGACATAGCACTGAGATTTAAATTATTACCAACGTTGATGTGGAGTGGAAGCCAGTGGGAAGCAAGGGTCTTTTTTTTTTCTTTCAGTACTGTGGAGTTGAATCCAGGGCTTCATGTGTGCTTTTGCAGGCATTTTACCACTGAGCCGCACCCCTACCCACCGCCTCTTTTCCTAATTTTTAAATTGAGACAGGGTCTCGCTAAGTTAGGCAGGCTGCCTCTGGCCTCGAACCTGTGATCCTCCTGCCTCTGCCTCCCCAAGTTGCTGGGATTACAGGCATGTGCCACGGCGTCCAGCTTGGAAGTCAAGATTTTAAATGAAAAAAAAATGTCTGGGGAAATTGATTGCCATGGCAACAGTGGTAAATACAAAAACTGTAGAGTGGGCTGGCTACTTCTGACTATGCTAGAAAGAAAGAGAGACAGAGGGAGAGGCGGAGAGGTAGAGAGAAAGACAGAGAGACTTTGATCCTTGAACTTCCAACTTAAGACATGGGTATGGAACCAGGAGGTCTCTAGGGAGGCCTTAAAAGAATCTCTCACATAACCTTAGAGAAGTTGTGGGTTGTGGGTCAGGCCTAAAATATAATTGTGTGGGTTGAAGATTTGTACTACATGTTAAGTGTACAAATTTATCAAAACTCTGTGCTAATGTTAGGGTGCCTGCAGCCATACCACTGTGGCGTCCAATCCCATCAGATCTCAGAAGCTAAGCAGAGTCGGGCCTGGTTAGTCCTTGGATGGGAGACCACCTGGGAACACCAGGTGCTGTAGGCTTGGGAGAAGGACCCGGCAACCCACTCCCAAAACACAATCAGCGATTGAAAACCCCATGAATAGCAGAGAAGCACTGACAATAGGTGTTTCACCTATTGTACATAGGGTCACTATGAGTCAGACA
The DNA here is from genome assembly GCA_007922755.1 of Pedetes capensis. Classification (NCBI taxonomy): domain Eukaryota; kingdom Metazoa; phylum Chordata; class Mammalia; order Rodentia; family Pedetidae; genus Pedetes; species Pedetes capensis. Next base: position 4,710 of record VMDO01012784.1, read on the forward strand.
CCAACTCAATGGCACCTAACAACAATAACGTTAGGGTACTGGTTAGGAAGGCGAAGGACCCTGAGAGTAGGATAAGGACATCTGGAATGACACAAATGAAACTGAGTTCCTTTAAGCCCTAGTCCCCCTGAATCTTCCCTTGCCAGAGAAAGTAGTCCCTTCCATAAACATTGCACATAGGATGGTTGCCTTGTTAGAGGCTGAGTATTACCCTCAAGGTCTAGCCTCACTAATTTCATTGCCTCCAGGCTCATGGGGAGTTACATCTCATCATAGCCCAGAGGAATCATGGGAAGATCTTCCCCAGGAGACAGGTATTCGCCCAAAGGACATGTAATCTTTCCATTTATATTGACAGGAACCTTGGAATGTGTATGGGAATAGATTCTGAGAGTATTAGGCCAGGGAGGATGAAATACGGTTGGATTGGATCAAATTTGTTGATACGGGTGAATTCACCCGGGATTCAAGCTGTAATGGAGTTGCTTTGGCGTCTGGGGATGGCTCTAATAGCTTGGCTGGTTGAGTAATTAAATCCTTGATTTAACAATGCTGTACGTCTAATGAAGCTGAGTATGTCAGACCTTCCCTAGCATATTGTAGAAGCTTAGTGTGATGGGAAATGGAAATGTGTCTATTATATGTAACTGGCTTAATCCTTCCCCTGGGTCCCAGAGAACACTCCCCTCACGACAGCGTTTACAAATTGATCAGTAAGAAGAGCACCAGGATCCTTGGGAGGCTTGGTGGTGGCTGTCCTCCACAGACCAGAGGTGCTGTGGGAGATGATGCTGTTGAATTGGGGTCTTGAGCACTAATGGTTCCCATTATGGTAATAATGGGGATCCACAGGGGTAGTTGGAGACAGTGATTGACTGTCAGAAACAAGGGGGGCTCTGGTTACTCTAAGCCAGAAGGGTAGAATGGTAACCAGAAGGTTTAGCCCCAGGTGGATTTATGTTGTTGTTAGGTGCCATTGAGTCGTGTCCTATTCATGGCAACTCTTATAAGGTTTTCAATGGCTGATTGTTTGGGGATTGCCTCAGGAGCTGAGGATTTACTGTTGCAATGATAATGGCTCTTAACCTGTGATTCCCATGTGTATCTGGAGTGCTCCTTTTCCATTCCTCTTTCCTATTTATGCACTCAATTTGAGTCCCACATCAGTCCTTGGAGGTGGCAAAGGCATTGCAATATGGAACTCATTTTAATATGGAAATTGTGCAGTGATAGGTTTGTGCCCTGCTGGGATTTAGCTCAGTTGGAAGAGTGCTGCGCTGCAGTCTCTGAGGTCCTGAGTTCAATTCCCAGCACTGCAAAAATGGGAGAAGGACCTGGCAATCTACTCCCAAGGCAATCCTGAAACAGGCAGCCATTGAAAACCCTATGAGGGTTGCTATGAGTCGGATACTGACTCGACGGCACCTAACAACAACAACAAGGTCTGTGCTCATGGAATTCAGTGACCTCACCATATACCCCATAATTTGAAGGTAGTTGGTCTGAGAGATGAGACTGGCTTATGACCTTAGCTGGGTGGCAACACTGAGGGATTAGGGGCTGTCCTATACGTTATCATGTATGCTTTAAGTATGTGACCAGATGATGGTGCCATTTCCCTCAAAGTCAAAATATGTTGTTGTTGTTAGGTGCCATTGAGTCATGTCCAACTCATAGCAACCCTCATAGGGTTTTCAATGGCTGACTGTTTTGGGATTGCCTCGGGACTGGATTGCCACATCCTTCTCCCATTTTTGCGGTGCTAGGAATCGAACTTGGGACCTCAGAGACTGCAGAGAGGTGCTCTACCAACTGAGCTAAGTCCCAGCCCCAAGTCAAAATATAAAGATCTGAAAACGAAGTTGAGGAGCTGGGAGTGACACCTTTCACACTTACAACCAGTAACACATTTACAGACTCTTCTCTGACGTGCACCTTCTCCTGGTCTTGGCAGGTTCAGAAGGCCTCAAATGCCTAAGCAAGGAGCCAGGAAACAACCACGTTCCTTTCAATTGGATGTCGGTACTCTTTCCCCTCTCCTGGCCATTAGCAGGGGATCCCCTAATTGCTGAACCATCAAGGTCCAATAAGGGGCTTCCATGTCTGGCTATTGGGAGGACCTGGCAACGTCCTCCCAAAAATCAATCTGCCATTGAAAACCCTACGAATAGCAGAGAAGCACTGACAATAGTGCTCCACCTGTTGTACGTAGGGGTCACTGTGAGTCGGATACCGACTTGATGGCACCTAACAACAACAACAACGTCTGGCTAAGGTGATGGGTTCTAGGTGCCAAGAGGACATTGGGTGCTGTTAATCTTCAGAACAATGGGCTGTTTCAGGGACCCTTGGGGTTTGATTCTAGAATGCCATCCACCATGACCTTGCCAATGGCAGAAGGGACTTTCCAGCTGGCACAGAGAAGCACAGGCTGGAGGGCCCTCGTGGGGCGCCATTCTTCATTTTTCTCCAATGCTAGCAAATGAGAACACAAGGTTTGGGGAGATCAATCCCATTTGACAAACATTGATTGGAAAGCTTTTGGAGGTAATAGTGCTGCACAGCTAACCAGGAGGTGCACGAAATGAATTGTTCTGGTAAGTTGAGCTTTCTAAGTAACTAAGTTTTATTCTGGAAACTCTCATTAAATATCTCCCTGAAACGTCAGGCTGCGCTTTCTTTTTCTGCCATAAGCACAGCCTGGTGAGCATGGCGGTTGCTTCCTTTGATGAATAGGGATGTTAAGGCGCCTCAAGATGATTATTTCCAGAAGACCAAGCCTCAAGGTGATAATGTAGATAAAAAAAGAGAAGGCAATCAGGCTGAATGAATTGCACAGGACAGAAATTACTTTGTCGAAAGATAAATTCCTAATATCAGCTCCATTCAAAAGCGTGTGGCTTTTGAAAGAGGAGGCCCGAAGGAGTTCTGGTTAGCAGAGAGCTTCTGGGAGCTGAGGATTTACTGTTGCGACAATAATGGCTCTTAACCTGTGCTCCCCATGTTTATCTGGAGTGCTCCCTTTCCATGCCTCTTTCCTATTTATGCACTCAATTTAAGTCTCACATCAGTCCTTGGAGGTGGTGAAGGCATGCTTTGTTATTCTCACGGAACATTCGGAACACCTGAGGTGCAGAGGGGCTGAGTGACTTCCCTCGCATCTGGGTGGCAGCAGACTACAATGCAGATCCTTTGCATCCCTGCTCTCTGTGGGCTCGGTTTCTGTTCTAGGGCATTCTCTCAGGCCTGGAGAATGGGAGGAAGATGATACATGTTCATGGATCTTGAGAAAGAAAAAAAAAAAGAAAAACAGAGCAAGAAAAACTCAGTTTGGGGATTCTGTTGCAATGGGAAAGCTGGGCTGCAGAACAAGTGGAGAGACGTCAAGGGGTCGATCAAATCCTTTTGTGTGGAACTAAGGGGGAGATGTCTGTGCCTCGTGGTTCAGAACCCCAGTAGCATAGCAAAAGGACTATTCTCCTGCAGTGACAATCTCCCATACTTATCCTGACATTCTCAGTCAGGTGTCTGGTGCCTGCAAGAGAACAAAGCCAGGAAATGCTTCCACCTCACGAGAAGGACTCTTGGCGGATAGATGTGCCTTCTACTTCCTGTCTCTCCCCCAAAGGGAGGGGAGCTGCCTTTCTGGGCTGACAAAGAGGACTGAACAGTGGAGGGGGCAGGGAGGCAAAGACCAAGGAGCTGGGAGGCAGCAGCTTGGGTTTTGAAGTCCTGGAAATCCAACCCCAGGCAAATCAAATGGATTTTCCGGAGCTCGGCTGATTTCCCACGCATGCAGGAAGTCGGAATTGTCTTTGCCACTCTTCAATTCCAAGACTGCTGTGAAAGTAAATGGGATTGTATGCAAAGAAAGACATGTGCTTTTCAGAAACCGAAGGACTAAAGACAACCAAGCTCCTCTTAGAGATCCCCCACACCGGGTATCTGCAGAGAGAAGATGAAGCAAGGCTTTTTGTAAGAAAACTCAGTAGGCTGTGTGCGCTTGTGTATAACATCGCTAACCTGTCTGCAGGAGCCCAAGAACATAGCCTCTTCTTGTCTCCAAATTTTTGCCCATTATTTGTATCCACCTTCTGTTATCATGGGCATTTCTGCTTTGGATCCAACCAATATGGAGGATGAGGTGTGCATTCCTGTCTGGCTATGCACTGAATAAGCACAATGAGTCTCTTATTCTCTTCAGATCAATTTTCACTTCTGTAAAATGGACAGGAGGTAGGGGCCTTGGTTCTACGAGATGATTTCTCTACTAGTCAGCTGCCGTTGCTGTAGCAGAAGAACCAACCCACCCAAATTTATGGAGGAAAAGGTTCATTGGAAGCTCACAGTTAGAAGACTGGTCCATGATGGCAGCGGGGCAGGCATGGCAGTGGGGGACAGCAGGTCCTGGGGCAGGCAAGCTTACACTTTTGTGAACGGGAAGCAGAGAGAACATGCAAGGAGCCACAGGTCCGGGGTAAAAACCTCCACGGTCATGACCCCAGGGACTCACTTCTGCCAGCTGGACCTGCCTCCCAAAGTTCCACAACCTCCCAGCGTGGCGCCACCAGCTGGGGACCAAACAACCTTTGAGCTCCAAACCATAACATTTCCCAAAGCCCTTTTTAATCTAAGAAGGGCTGGGATTTAGCTCAGTTGGTACAGTGCTGCGCTGCAGTCTCTGAGGTCCCGAGTTCAATTCCCAGCACCGCAAAAATGGGAGAAGGGCTTGGCAATCCACTCCCAAGGCAATCCTGAAACAGTCAGCCATTGAAAACCCTATGAGGGTCTCTATGAGTCGGATACCAACTCGACGGCACCTAACAAATTTTAATCTAAGAAAACTCCATGTCCCCAGAGAGAACCTTGTGTGTTGTAGGCTATGGCTATGGAAGGCGAAGGACAGGGTCAGCCTAGGTGGGTGGGTGAAAGTTTAGGATGCACAAAACATGTGGAGAGAGAAAGAGGTTGGGCTCCCAAGCCACTGAGGAGGTCCAGGAAGAATGGGCTGTGCAGCTACAGAGAAATATTGGGACCGAGCAGAATTCGTGCAAGTGACCTGGGCACCTGGCTGCCTCAGCGCTGGACTCCAGGTGGAGCAGCTGGTGCTAGGCCCCTACGGACAAGTGAGACATCACACATGTGCACATGGTCTGCTGGGTTTTCTTGTACTTAGAAAGCCCAGACTCATCCCCTCTCTGTGGTCCAGTGAAACCAAGAAGCAGAAATGCCCATCTTCTCCAAGGACAGGGAAGGCAGAGCATCGCAACCCAGACAGCTCAAGGCCAGGTGCTGAGGTAATGTAGCTGGAGACATTACGTGGAACAGTGGGGTTAAAAGCATCCAAGTCCCTAGGCCAGGCAGCCAGCACAAGCTCAAAGAAAAAGCATGCAGTGAGTGGCCCTGGGGGAAGTCTTAGTGTCAGCTGGGCGCCGTGGTGCACACCTGTAATCCCAGCAACTCAGGAGGCTGAGGCAGGAGGATTGTGAGTTAGAGGCCAGAGGCAGAATGCATGTAGTGAGACCTTATCTCAGGATTTTAAAAATAAATATAAAAAGAGGGGTTGAGAGTGTAGCTCAGTGGTAGGGTGCCCTGGGTTCAATCTCTCAGTACTGTGAAGGGAAGGAAGGAAGAAAAGAAGGTAGGGTGGGAGAGAGGGAGGATGGAAGGAAGGGAGGATGGAAGGAAGGAAGGAAAGATGGAAAGAAGGAAGGAAGGAAGGGAGGAAGGAAAAAAGGGAATGAAGGAAGGAAGGGGAAGGGGAAGGGAAGGGAGAGATGGAGGGAGGGAGGGAGCTAGGAAGGAAGGAAGGAAAGGAAAGGAAAGAAGGGGAGGAAAGAGAGGAGGGAGGGAGGGAGGAAGGAAAGAAGGAAGGAAAGAAAAAAGGAAGGAAGGAAGGAAGGAAAAAGAAAGAACAAAAGAAGAAAGAGAAGAAAAGAAGGAAAGGAAGGAAGGGAAGGGAAGGAAAGGGAGAGAGGAAGGAAGGAAGATAGGAAGGAAGGAGAGGAGGGGGAGGAAAGAAAGAAGGAAGGAAAGAAAAAAGGGAAGAAGGAAGAAAAGAAAAAAGGAAAGAAAGGAGGAAAAAGAACAAAAGAAGAAAGAAAAGAAGGGAAGGAAGGAAGGAAGGAAGGAAGGAAGGAAGGAAGGAAAAGAAATGAAGCCTTAGTGCTCATTCCTTACAAACACACCTGTACCCAGGGGCTGCCAGGCCTTGCCACCAGCTTGATGTCCCCTGAGGAGAAAGGTGGAAGCTGAGGGAGTCCCCGCCGAGCTCCACATCTTCTCCATGGACTCTGCCGCTTCCCCAGAGAGGCTGAACAGGCACAGAAACCTAAATGCTGTGCCCCTGTGACTCTCTGAAAGAACCAGGTCAACATGTCTCAAGGGGATGGCCAAGAACTGTTCTTACCAGAGTAATCTGGCACATTCATATCATGCATATTCCAGGACTCTCTACCATTGGGTCTGAATCTTTGGGCGAACTGGTATTTCTTTTTTAGCAAGCTACTCAGTATGATGGGCTGGGATTTAGCTCAGTGGGTAGAGCACTGCGCTGCAGTCTGTGAGGTCCGGAGTTCAATTCCCAGCACCCCAAAAATGGGAGAAGGACCTGGCAACCCACTCCCAAGGCAATCCCGAAACAGTCAGCCATTGAAAACCCTATGAGGGTTGCTATGAGTCGGATACCGACTCCACGGCACCTAACAACAACAACTCAGTATGATACTTTTTTTGTTGTTATACTGGGGTTGATGGGAGAAGGACCTGGCAACCCCCTCCCAAAAATCAATCTGCCATTGAAAACCCTATGAACAGCAGAGAAGCACTGACAATAGTGCTTCCCCTGTTGTACAGAGGGTCGCTATGAGTTGGATACTGACTTGACGGCACCTAACAACCAACAACAACAACTGGGGTTGAACCCAGGGCCTCGAGCCTGCATGCTCTGCAAGTGCTGGACCACTGAGCTGCACCCTCAGCCCATTTTTTACTTTTTGAGACAGGGTCTTGCTAAGTTACCCAGACTACCTCTGGTCTCGAACTTGCAATCCTCCTACCTCTGCCTCCCGAGCCGCTGGGATGACAGGTGTGCGCCACTGCGCCCGGCTCTCAGTATAATTCTTATGCCCAGTGAGCAGTGAACACGATCTAGACATTTTGAGTGTGTAGCATGTAGTAGACAACTCAGCAAAAATAGGTTGAAAGACGGAAGGCAGAAGCCAACGGGTGTGAGGAAGTTCATCTGCGGCGAACCAGGAAGTAGAGAAAGCGATGATAATGAGAGCCATGGGTTCAACCGCCTCCAACAGGGTCGACACTCTTCTCCACCAATTGCTATGGCTGGGCTATGAAGTGCCCCCCAAAAGACCCATCTGCTGAAGCCTTGGTCCCCAGCTAGCTATGCTGTTTTTGGAGGTGCTGGGAACTTTAGGAAGCAGGGCCTGGCTGGAGGAAGTTGGCCCCTGGGCTTGTGTCTGGAAGGTTATGTGGTCCCTGGCTCCTCCTGGTCTCTTCCCGTCAGCTTCCTGGCCACCAGCAGGGGAGACGCTTTGCTCCGCACACCCTTCTGCCACCGTGTTCTACCTCATCCCAGCCCAGCAACACTGCAGCTGGCTGACCATGGACTGAGCCCTCCGAAACCGTGAGCTAATCCCCCCTGCTTGAACTGCTTCGCGTGAGTATTTGGTCACAGCAACAAAAAAGTCACAACATATCAATACGTAGCACTTTGTCACTGACATAGCTTTTCATCTTTTTTTCCCTTATTGAACGCTGAGAGAAAAACCCTAGGCGCAATGCCACTATTGTTAACCCATTTTACACATGAGAAAATTGAGATTCAGGGACTAGTCATTGGTTTTCCAGCCTTGTGCGGCTACTAAAGACAGAGACACGATTCAGGTCCTCTGACAGAGAACTCCAGGCCAAGCCACGGTACGGTACGTCAACTGCTACCATCCACACCAAGTGCAAAATAAAGAAAACTAGGCTTGAGTGATAGAGCAGTAATGGAGGAAGGAGGAAGGAAAGCAGTCCTCAGGTTGGATGCATTGGTGAGCGTCGTGCAGGGGAAGAAGGCAGGGAACTGACATTTGCTGAGTACTAATTATGGCCCGGGGCTGGGATTTAGCTCAGTTGGTAGAGCGCTGCTCTGCAGTCTCTGAGCTCCCGAGTTCGATTCCCAGCACCGCAAAATGGGAGAAGGACATGGCCACACACTCCCAATGCAATCCCGAAACAGTCAGCCATTGAAAACCCTATGAGGGTCGCTATGAGTCGGACTCGACTCGATGGCACCTAACAACAACAACAACAATTATGGCCCAGCCTGCAGCTGCACCACTGTGGCAAGGATCCCGTCAGATCTGGGAAGCTAAGCAGGGTCGGGCCTGGTTAGTCTTCGGATGAGAGACCGCCTGGGAACACCAGGTGCTGTAGGCTTGGGAGAAGGACCCAGCAACCCACTCCCCCCCAAAAATCAACCATTGAAAACCCTGTGAATAGCAAAGAAGCACTGGCAATAGTGTTTCACGTGTTGTATGTAGAGTTGCTATGAGTTGGACACCAACTGGACAGCCCCTAACAACAACAACTATGAAGCCCCACCTACGTCAAGCAATGTGATGCTTGCTACAAGCTGAGGATCAGGACACACAGAATGTGGCCTTCAGGAGAAGCACATGCGCAGGCCAGGGACAAGTGGAATAGAACTTGGATGCTCCTGGGAAAACCAACTGCGTGTAGCATCCATGAATAATGAAGGCAGCAACGATCCCATTCTTGTTTATTATCTCAGATCCTTCAGCCAACATGATGGGATTTTCTCTCTCCCAGAAGTCTATAGAGGAGTAAGATCAATGCAATAGACGCCGGGCGCCATGGCGCATGCCTGTAATCCCACTGGCTTGGGAGGCGAAGGCAGGAGGATCGTAAGTTCGAGACCAGAGGTAATCTGCATAACTTAGCGAGACCCTGTCTCAAAAAGTAAAAAATGGGCTGGAGGTGCAGCTTAGTGGGTCAGCACTTGCAAAGCATGCAAGCCCAAGGCCGTGGGTTCAACCCCCAGTACTGGAAAAAAAAAATCAATTCAATAAAGCAGGAAAGGATGGAGGATCTGTTCATTTATCCATCAATTTTGAGAGCCCACAAGGGTGCCAGGCATTGTGCTATATGTTGGGGACCAGACAGACATGGTCCCTGCCTTCAGGACCCTCTCTTGGTTATGGAAGGAGGATAAGAGAAATAGGATGGAAGAAGAAGTTTTGGAAGGATGAAGAGGTGCCTGTTTGATGGCTCTTATTCTTCCAGGAAAGAGGGGACGGAGCAGGTGGGAGACGCTGGGAGAAGAAACGGTCTCAACTAGTCATCTCCTGCAGAAAACAGACGCAGTGGTTCCACCAGGCAGAGCTGGGCACCAACCTGAGGAGAGGCCAGGAATTCACAGAAAAGAGGGGTCCAGTAGGGTTTTCTCCCCCAGCTCTGCACAGCTCAGGGCACAGAGCTGGGCACGCCAGAGCAGGTGCAGAGGGAAGCCCCTCTCTCTTCGGCAGGGTGATCCATTAGGAAGCACGGGGGAGCAGAGTCTACTAGAGGCATAGTCATTTGTTAACCAGTGGCAGGTCATGGGTCACAATATTGGAAGTATTGATTAACTCCAGGTCTGCGAGTGAAACACCCCTCTTGCGCACATCTCAAGACCCGGTTTCTTGCTGACGGGCTCCAGTGATTCCCATGCCTCTAGGACGCTTTGGTTCAAAGAGATGATTAGCACTGTCATTTAGGCCTGGATGGATTGGTTTTCTAATTAGCCTGTGGGGTGTGCTGTGGCCTCTGCCCTTGTTAGGCTCCGTAAGCACAGGCTGCCACCTACGTAAGTGAGATGCTCACCGGGTCTGGAGCCTGACAAAGTATTGCCTACCTTAGACATCGCCTTGGAAATTATGAATGGACATTTGCCGATTTCTGATGGAAGACCACAAGTTTTCTTGCAAGTATAGATCCACTTTTCTCCTCCTCGGCTTTCTTCCATAAATCACACTCATAACACCTCAGCTAAGATTTATTTCTATTTTACCCAATGAGTTGAACACACTGGGTAGCAACCTGAATGCAGAGTCCTTGGGATCTTATAATTCTGCTCCCCAATGCTTACCCTCACTGATCGTTTACAGACCACTCAACCACACCTGGGGTGTTTTGGTTGTTGTTGTTGTTGTCTTAGTAAATTGCCTCCTAGGGACCTGTTCCAAAGTATTCAACCTAAATTTCATAGAAGCACATCTTTTTTAAAAAAAATATTATTGCTCATATTTCATTAGTCCATATGCTATTTAATTGTTGTTAGGTGCTGTTGAATTGGGTCCAACTCACAGCGACCCTGTGTACAACAGAACAAAACACTCATGACACTGCCATGCTTAGCACTATTGTCAGTGCTTCTCTGCCACTCATGGAGTTTTCAATGGCTGATTGTTTGGGGACTGGGCTGCTGGGGTCCTTCTCCCAAGCCTACAGCACCTGGTGTTCCCAGGCAGTGTCTCACCAAGTACTAGCCAGGGCTGACCCTGCTTAGCTTCGGAGATCTGCTGAGCTCGGTCGTCAGGGTGATGTGGCTGTAGACCATGCTATTTAATTAAAAGTAGGTAATTACAAAGGAGTGCAATGGGGTTGGCCTGGGAACAGCTGGCGGGTGGTTAAGCAGACAAGCCAAGAGGCAGAGCAGGGAGGGGCCCCGGAAGAGGCCCACCTCCAGCACCTGCTGGCCTCCATCAGGGGTCTTCTGTGAGGGCCGCAGGGCTGTGAGGAGGCCGAGGGCTGGAGGCGGGTAGGGAGGTGTCCTGCTGAACTCCCCCCCACCAGGACACCCTGAGCTCTTTCACAGAGAGGCCAAATTGTCACAGGGTGGGTTTAGAGCAGCACATGAGACCTCAGCCCCACAACGCCCACAATTAGCACCTCAGTATTGACGTTGTTGTTGTTAGGTGCTGTCGGGTCGGTATCCGACTCATAGCGACCCTCATAGGGTTTTCAACAGCTGATTGTTTCAGGATTGCCTTGGGAGTGGATTGCCAGGCCCTTCTTCCATTTTTGCGGTGCTAGGAATTGAACTCAGGACCTCAGAGACTGCAGCGCTCTACCAACTGAGCTAAATCCCAGCCCCTCAGTATCGACATAGAGGAGTCCTTTTTTTTGTTGTTTTTGGGGGTTTTGTTTGGCGGTACTTGGGGGCAGAAGCCAGGGCCTCGTGCACACTTTGTGAATGCTCTACCACTGAGCTGCATCCTCAACTCCTTTTTAATTTATCTTTATCTTGAGACAGGGTCTCACTAGGTTGAGCCGGCTGCCTCTGGCCTCCAACTTGCGATCCTCCTGCCTCTGCCTCCAGAGAGGCTGGGATTACACGCATGTGCCACCACGCCCAGTTGGGAGTCCTTTCTTTAGGCTTGGAGTTACCCTTTTTCTTGGTCATTTTTCATACTACAAATACCCTTGGAGAGGGAGGGGGACGTTAAGTCTCCAGCTCATGGGAGGGGGTGATCAGATTAGCTTTGTTCTCAGGGACAAAGCCAGCAGTCTTAACTGTCTATATATTCTCAGCTTTTGTCCCCATGAATCCTTTTAGAGGCTGGCTTGGGTGTGAGGCCACCCCAGCCCAAGGCTCAGCCGGTTTCCTGAGTTTGGAGGCTGGGGCTCCAGACCCACCACTAGAGGGCGCCAGGCACAGGGACAGGGCGTCCTGATCAGCCGGGGGAGGCAGGGCAGGGAGCCGTGGCCGGCCATGTAGATGGATGAGTAACAGAGGATGCCGTCATCATTGCTGTTGACCTTGATCGTGGCCCCCGCCGGCGCTGGAGACCTAGCTGACCATGCTACGCCTGACCCCAGCACCTTGGTGTTAATTATGGAGGTTGGTGACACAATTCTGGGCAAACAGAGGGGGTGATTTCTGGCTCCAGTCTCCAGGATTCTGGAAATGAGAACCTGCTCAGAAAGCCAGGGCCATGGGCCCAGACATCCTTTTTCCTACAGAGAACCTCAGCCCTCTCTCTGGCTTCTGCGTCCCGGAGGACACAGGACCTGTGGAGGCAGCGGGACAGATGAACTTCCGGAAGCCAGACTGCCCTGGAGAAGGGAGAATGTAAAGGTCAGAGCACCGTCTTTGGAGTCTGCCCAAGGCTGGATTAGCATCACAGCCCTGCTTGTGACCGAACCGCCATGGGCTACTCATACAACACACCTTTCTACACTTGTGCCTCAGTTTCCTTGTCAATGAAATGGGAAGTTCCGTACCTACAACTGTGGGTGGAAGAATAAAATGACACTAAACACTCCGCACACCATGGGCACATTGGAAGTTTTCCCTCACCCTTAGTTTGAAGCTCAGGAGAGGGACATCCTGAGTGGACATGAGGGGTCTACGGGTCAATGGTCACACCCCTGGACTCCAATCCTCTGGCCACTACTTGTGCCTGGCTAGATGCTGGACATCTAGCCATGCAACCCCTCCTGGCCTCAGTTTCCCTCCCATGCCTTCTAGCCAGAAGCTAATGGACCTTGCCAACAATGCCAATGTTCCGTTTGGCGGCTCCCAGCCTTAACTAAATTGACCACGTTCCAGCCACTTGACATTTGGTAATTCCTGCACTGGATCACAGGGTCGTCCAGTGACAAGCCAAGCTGGTGTAACTTTCCCCAGTCATCTTTAAACCCTCGTTGGGGGTGAGCTTCCTGACTGGCTCTTCTGATTCTACCTCTGCCTCCTTATCTTGGGTTTCTCAAGGCCTAAACCGTATTTTAATTAATTAATTATTTATTTATTTTGTGGTCCTTGGGGGGTTGAACTCAGGGCTTCGCACATACCTTGCAAATAAATGTTCTACCCCGGGGCTGCATTCCCAGCCCTTTTTGTTTTTATTTTTAAATTTTGAGTCAGGGTCTTGCTAAGTCACATGAGCTGCCTCTGGCCTTGAGCGTTCCATCCTCCTGCCTCAGTCTCCTGAGTCGCTGGGATTATAGGTGTGAGTCCCCACCCCCAGCCTCTAAACGCTATTTTTCTGCCAAATTTTCTACACTCCTTTCTTCAAAAGATGGAGCCTATTCCGCTCCCCTTGACTGGGAAGCAGACTTAGTGACTCTGTTCCGAGAGCAGGACGTGGTGGAAGGAGGTGTGTGACTGCCAAGGCCAGGTCATCAGAGATGCCAGCTGCGGGGCACTCTTCCTCCTGGGTCTGTCGCTCTGGGGGAAGCCAGTGGCCATGGCCAAGGACACAGTGGCAGCCCCAGAAGAGGCCCCCAGACACTGAGGCTTCTTGCCAACAGCCAGCCCCACTTTGCCCGGTGTGTCAGTGAGCAGCTGCCCCAGCCTCAGCCATGCCTTCCAGTGACTACCCCCCGGGCCAACGTGTGCCCTGCAATTGCCAGAGAAGCTTGAGCAAGAGCTACCAGGCTGCCATTCTCCTAGGCTCCTGACCCGCACAAACAGTGTTCGCTATTTCTGTTTTCACTGCGTGTGTTTTAGATTACTGTGCTAAACCACTAGATGTGGGGGTAAGTTGATACGTAACCGTAGGTAATGGATGCCTTTGTCTCCTAGGTAACAGATACTTTCCTCTCCTAGGTAATGGATAACCTCATCTCCTAGGTAACAGATACCCTTGTCTCCTAGGTAACAGATACTCTCCTCTCCTAGGTAACAGATACCCTCATCTCCTAGGTAACAGATACCCTTGTCTCCTAGGTAATGAATACTTTCCTAGGTAACGGATAACCTCATCTCCTAGGTAACAGATACCCTTGTCTCCTAGGTAACAGATACTCTCCTCTCCTAGGTAACAGATACCCTCATCTCCTAGGTAATGGACACCCTCATCTTCTAGGTAACGGACACCCTGGTCTTCTAGGTAGGATACCCTTGTCTTCTTGAAGTGATCTGGAACCTGGGTCCCCACCTTCCCCACCCTGGCCAGTGTGTCTGCTGTCCCAGTCAGTGTCAGCAGGGCCTGGCAGATCTGGAACAGTACTCTGAGGACAAAAAGTGGCAGCTCCTCAAGAAAAGCTGGCCAGACCTCTTGGCTTAGCAAGGGCTCCATGGAGAGGCTGCTGGGGGTGTTGGCTCCCAGCTGCCTCATCTCAGCATGGGGAGGCCCAAGACTCCAAGCATGATAGCAGAGCAGCCACAGCAGACCTGGCTTCTAGAAGGGTCTCTGACTAGATGGAGCCCCACCATCAAGCCCTGGAGGGCTGAACAGCGGAACACATTTGTACTCTCAAATCAATGTGGCCCCTGCTCCTGCACACAGCAACCCTATCTACGCAGTTAGTTGTTGTTGTTGTTAGGCGCCATGGAGTCAAATCCAACTCTTAGAGACCCTAAGTACAGCAGAACGAAACATGACCCAATACTGTGCCATGTACATGATCTCTTTATGTTTGAGCCCAATGTTGCAGCCACTATGTTTCTTCTCATTTTGAGTTGTGCCACATCAGCAAACGGAGGTCCCAGGGGCTTTACTCCATTCCCATCATTCAGGTTGATTCTATTTTGGGGGGCAACTCTTCCCCAATCATTTCTTGAATGCCTTCCAGCCTAAGGGGCTCATTTTCCAGCACTCTATTTGACAGTGCTTCTCTGCTATTCCTAGGGTTTTCAATGGCTGATTGTTTTGGGAGTGGGCTGCCAAGTCCTTCTCCTTAGTCTGTCTTAGTCTGGAAGCTCAGTGGAAACCTGTCCACCAGGGGTGGCCCTGCTGGTATCGAAAATGCCAGTGGCATAGCTTTCAGCATCCCAGCAACACACAAGCCCCCACAGCAGGACAAGCTGACAGACACATGGGGGTGTTTATGCAGAGTGGAGAGTTATTCAGCAAGAGAAACCAGTGGGTTGAGTGTACACTGCCAACCCCGCCCATAATTCTCTTCCCCTGACAATGCCAATCTCCACGATGCCCTCTTCACCAGGCCAGGGGTTGCAAGGAGAACATTCCCGAATAAATGGCGGCACCTGTCACTGATGGAAATATTCGAAGAGATTTCATATCACTGCAAAGAACGACGCAGCCCTGGGAGCTGGGGAGAGACGGTCACTGAATGATGAGCACCTGTAACATGCTGCCCTAGTTCTAATCAATCCTGTTTACACTGGTTTGGCCTCAGTTTCCCCAGCTATAAAATGGGGGCAATCGCTAAGGACCCTTCCAGCTCTAACCCTGCTAGAATGCTGCACCCTTGGGACGTCAAGCTTCAAATTCCACCTGTATGCTGACGACACCCTCAAACCTGTCTCCAAGCCCAGTTCCCTACTGAGGCTTTGAGCCTTTGCATCCGCTAGGGCGGTCAATGCCATGCACAGTTCAGTCTGAGCCTCATCTTCTATGACCTCTCCCAAACCCCTTGCTGGAGCCCAATTATCAGAGCTTAGCTATTAATACCTGTGGCAGCGATGGTACATTGCCAATCAAAATCCATCTTCTTTCTTTCCAAGAGAATCCATCTAAAAGACCATAGTTCTAAGCCTCCTTGCAACGTGAAGCCCTGTGACTAAGCTCAGGTAGTGAGATATATATATATATATATGGCAGTGATGTTTAAAGGAATCTGACTTGGCTGGGGGGAGGAACCTTAGTACTTGCCGTTTTTATTTCTGCTGCCTAGGGTTGGGATGGGATGGGATTTAGCTCAGTTGGTAGAGTGCTGCGCTGCAGTCTCTGAGGTCCCAAGTTCAATTCCCAGCACTGCAAAAATGGGAGAAGGACCTGGCAATCCACTCCCAAGGCAATCCTGAAACAGTCAGCCATTGAAAACCCTATGAGGGTTGCTATGAGTCGGACACCAACTCGATGGCACCTAACAACAACAACAACAACAGGGTTGGGATACAATGGCTGGCGCTTCAGTAGCCCCTGAATCATGAAGTGTCCTTGAGAATGAAAACCACTTGCTAAAGATGGTGGAGCAAAAACATAGACTATTAAAACATGTATGGCTCTATTTTATACTAGGTTTGTTTCTGTTTGTTTGTTTGTTTGTTTTGCTGTGCTGGGGATGGAACCCAGGGCCTGGCACATGCTAAGCAAGCACTCCTATCACTGAACTGCATCCACAGCTATATATCAGATTCCATTCAAAACACATTTCCTATGTTAAATCATTTCATCCTCACAGCAGGAAACAGAGAGGAAGAGTAATTTCCAAGGTCTCCTGGCCTGAGAAAGAATTAGATTCCCGGCAGTGGCTGGAGCCTGTCCTCAAAGCAGCCTGGGTTTCTGAGGATGGAGGAACTACTGTGCCACGCCCAGGCTGCCCAGCCCTGCTCTGCTTTCTCAAGGTTGAGAAATAAACCTGTGGCCTGCTCAGGGCTCTGCTATTTTGAGTTTTCTATTGTCAGCCGCCCAGCTCATGACTACCCAATACATTCTCCAAATTGATTTTCATGCCTCCGGGTGCTTGTTCAAACGCTTCCTTCTGCCGGGACTGCCTGTTCCCTTGTCCCCTCCTCTGTCTGCACACCTCTTACGCAGAGCAACATCAGGGTTACTGCTCAGCCCCCCGTCTCCTGAGCGAGTGAACACCTTCCAGAGCATAGGGACATGGTCTAAGCTTCCGTACCCACCACATTTAACCTAATCTGTCATATAATAAATGCTCAATAAATGTTCCCTGAAGGTAATTGCATGGGGAGGGGGTGGCCAGTCTTCTATACAGCAGTGTACAATAGGATGACACCAGATATGTTGGGGTGTACTATTTCCATCCCTCTCCCCCTGACCAGGCTGCCACACATCCTCTTCTTTGCTCAGTCATCCTTGAACTTGAAAGTTTTATCTATTATTCTGCAGTGAAATGAAACTTACTTTTACAAAGCACTCTGTGTACGGTGGACATTTCATATCTTATTTGCTTCTCTAAAATACGGAGAGGTTTTTAGAGATGAAGAAGCTGAGGTTCGGAGAGGTCAGGTGCTGCTTCGGAAGTCACATAGCTGGTGAGGGACAGACTGAGGTGAACCCAGGAGCATCCCATTTCATACACCCTACTCTTACGAATGACAGTGTGTCGTCTAAAATGTGTTGTGTGGCATCCTGAATGCTATTCTGGGGCTCCACCAGCCTAGTTCTAATCAAGACTGTTTACACTGATTTGGCCTCAGTTTCCCCAGCTGTAAAATGGGGGCAATCGCTAAGGACCCTTCCCGCTCTAACCCTACAGAATTCTGTGACTTCAACTCACAGTTGTTGTTGTTGTTGTTGTTAGGTGCCGTCGAGTCGTGTCTGACTCACAGCGACCCTCATAGGGTTTTCAATGGCAGATTGCTTCGGGATTGCCTTGGGAGTGGGTTGCCACGTCCTTCTCCCATTTTTGCGGGGCTGGGAATTGAACTCGGGACCTCAGAGACTGCAGAGCGGCGCTCTACCAACTGAGCTAAATCCCAGCCCTCAACTCACAGTAGGTGTGCATAATTGAGAGTCTTGTTTTACGTGGGAAAGCAAAGAGGGCAAAGGAGACACAGGGGAATCAGTGGAAGATCAGGCCAGAAAGGTCAGCACACCCACCCCGCTCTTCCTATCACACCCAGCATGAGCCCCGCTCTGAGCTGGTGAAAGGACAGCAAGGTAGATGCTTGCTGGGAGAAGCCCGAGTCCACGGACAGATGTGCGTTGCCAGAGGCACTGGGGATGGAGAGGTTTGTCTAGACTGGGCACCATGGCCCTGTGGGTATTGATATTCACCAGCAAACTCCTACTCCATCAGCAATTCTGGGGAGGCCATCACCTTGGCAGTCTGGGAGAGGTGGAGTGAGCAGAAAAATACAGCGTGTGCTCCTGGAGGATCCAGAGTGGCAGAAAAATCCCCAGGGGAGTTCCAAGAACCACAGAATGCTAAATGCTAACAGGCTGGCCGCCAAACAGGACGCAGCCTCTTTCCCCACCACAGCGCTCAGCAGACACCCAGACCCACGGGCCTTCTTCAGCGAGAGTCCTGAGCTCAAGTCCAACTTTGATGGCACTAGCCATAAGAATTTAAAATTAAAGTTTGGTCCTCTAGATTACTGCTTGTTACACCCACAGAAATAAATTAAATGACTCTTCTACTCAAACGTACCAACTTGTTCCTCACATGTCGAATAACTATCGACACTGACACTGTGCAGCCCTTTACAGCTTATAAACCCCTCTCGCATCCACTCTCTCATTTAGGCCTCCCTCGGCTTTGGGGTAGAGTGATGTCGAATCACATGAAATTGCTGATATCCGATTGTTTCTGACCTACAAAAATGGCTCAACTTAAGTTGATATGGCTTAATTTAATATCTGTGTTATCCTCCTCACTTTGCAGATGAGGAAGCTGCAAAATCATGTGATTTGTCCAAGGCTTTTAGTTAAGAATAAAACTGGGGCTGTATCTGTGATTCGGAATCCAGATAGCATTCATTCATCCCCCAAGTACGGTATTTACTGAGAGCCAACTATAGACATGCCATGCACTTGCTGGGGACTGAAGACACAAAGAAGGAAGAGCGCTGTGGCCCTTCCTGCCTGGGTTTGTGCACAGAGCCCTGGGTCAGGATAGGAAATGAACTGTAACTGCAGCATTAAGCATACAGCAAGTAGTCACTATATACAGGGCCCACTTGTGCTTATATATTTCTGCCCATGTATTATTTAAAATTTTTTGTTTATTATTATTATTATCATCATCATATTATTATTATTATTATATTGTACTAGGGGGCTGAACCCAGGGCCTTATGCATACTTTGCAAGCGCTCTACCACCGAGCTGCATCCCCAGGCCCCTTTTTAAATTTTTTTAATGTTGAGACAGACTCTTCCTAAGTTACACAAGCTGCCTGTGGCCTCAAAATTTTGATCCTCCTGCCTCTGCCTCCCAAGTTGCTGTAGCACGATTTACTAAGGGTCTCCCAGTGCTAGCCTGGAGATGAGCTGCTGAGAGCCTGGGGGAGCATATCCGGGAAGCACTGACAGCCTCACCACTGCCTGACAGAGCAGAGCTCTAGTGGCCGGAAGTCCTCAGGGAAGGGGAGGGGCCAGCTGAACAGGTGGGCAGAAGCAGGCATGGGAACCTTCTGGGCCACCCTACACCCACATCGGACCACTCTTCCGTCTTGGCCCTCAGGACACGGGCTCTGACTTCCCGTCCCCTTGTACGCTTCTGTTCTAAGGAAGGTTTTTGGAGTGAATAAGCTCAGTCATGCAGACTATAAATCTGCTCTGCAATAGGGAAAGAAAATCTTTAAAATGTGTATATACCTTAAATCTAGAGGAGGAATTTATAGGTACACAGGCTGATTGTTGAATCCAGCATGACGACCATGTAAAGTCTGATTTTCTCCTTTAACCTATAATAGCTCCCTGCTTCCCAAAGGCCTTGCTTCCCCTTGGAGCCACTTGAGTCCCCCTTGTAGGCCCAGTCCTGCCTCTGACTGGAGACTCATCCTGACCTTCATCATAGCCAGTACAAGGAGCCCTACCTAGTTTAGGGGCTCAGGCTTGAGTCACCCAGGCCTGCTCTGGTCCCATGACCTAGTTTTAGGGCCTTGTTTCTAGGCTATTCTGGGGTGCCCAGGTTCTCACCAAACACCCTACCTGGGCAGGGATATCGGCCAAGAAAACTCATCAAGAAGCCAATTCCTTCAAAGCTGAGCTCTGGCCTCATTCCTATCCATCCTCTCAGGTCCATATCTCTCTCTCTCTCTCTCTCTCTCTCTCTCTCTCTCTCTCTCTCTCTCTCTCTCTCCCTCCCCCCCTCCCTCCCTCCCTCCCTGTTGCTGGGGATTGAACTCAGGGCTTTGTGCATGCTAGGCAAGTGCTTTACTGAGCTATGTCCTCAGGGCTTGATTTTTTATTTTATTTTTTTTGCGGTACTGGGGGTTGACCCCAGTGCCTCATGCCTGCATGCTCTGCAAGTCCTGGACCACTAAGCTGCACCCCCACCCCTTTTTTAAAAATTTTTTGAGACAGAGTCTTGCTAAATTACGCAGACTGCCTCTGGCCTCGAACTTGCGATCCTCCTTCCTCCACCTCCCAAGCCTCTGGGATTACAGGCATGTGTCACCGCATCCGTTAGTGCTTGATTTTGTGAGACAGGGCTTTGCTATGTAGTGCAGACTGACCTGGTACTCACTGTGTAGCCCAGGTTGGCCTTAAACCTGTAATCCTCCTGCCTCAGACCCTTGGGTGCTGCAATTACAGGCATGTACCACCACGCACGGCTGCTCCCAGGATTCTTATTACCATCATTCTTTCCAGAAATCTTGCTCTGAGCTCCATCTGTGATGAATCCCCTTTGATGCTCACCGCCTACCCATTGGGTTCTCTCTTGGTTCCTGCTACAACACACTACCCCATCCTATCCTCCACACCCCTGGTTATCATGGGGACCCTCTCCTTCTCCTTCTGATGGGCTTACCTAAGACTGTCGCCTACACCAACACACACACTGGGAGACACCTCCCGGCTGGAATTTGTCCTCTGCCTGCAGCAGGGCTCTCAGCCCGCCTTCCCCAGAGGACGGGACTGGTTTCTCTGCCCCGCCCACTCCCGCTCTGCCCTGTTGGTAGCACAGCTTGTTTCTTTCCTTGAGCCTGCCTGCTTATCATTCAGACCAGCTCTGGATAATGGCTCTTTTGTGCTGGTCTCCAGAAATGAACAATCTATTGATTTCAGGTAAAACTGCTGTCTCTACAAGAGAAGGGCTTCAAACTGTTTATTCATATGAGAAAACAAGCTTTCTCTTATCTGTATGCTGTTTCATTTTGTTCAATCACTTAATTCATATTTACTGAGCAACTAGTATACAATCAGGCATTGTGTTAAGTGCTAAGAATAGAGAGGTAATTAAGGCATAGTTCTTACTCTCAAAGCACTTGCAGTCTAGAAGAATAAAAGCCCCACATCAAAAGCAATACAAAGCAACATGGCAAGGGCTGCTTTATTTGAAGCATGAGAAGAATATGATTTTTTAAATTTACTTTTATTTTTAAATTAAATTTTTTGTGGTGTTGGGGATCAAACACAGGGCATTTTACATGCTAGGCGAGTGCTCTACCACGGATCTACTTCCCCAACCCTGATTTTTATTATTATAGAGATTATTTGACTAGGATCTTGTACCAAGAAAGGATTGGAACCAGGAATGTTACGGGTCCCAACCTCTTAGACAGCACCCAGAGGGGGTGAGAGGTGGTAGGCAGGATAACGAGAAGCTGCGAAGCCTCCAGAAGTGGATGGAAATGAGAATATGAGCTAAATGAAAATAATTGAGCACAGGGTACATTAATCATCGGTGTTCAGCAAACAAACTCTAATAGAATTACTCTGCATCTTACAAATGCGTTTTCTATTAGCAGAAACTGAATCCAAGTAGAGTCCAAAGAGTTAGGGAAAAAGTGGCCAGTTAATTCCCCAATGTCTGTAAAAGGAGTAGAGGATGAAGGAAGTTGCTGAACCAGGCCAAGATGCACCACCTTATGTGACGCAGATCAGAAAAACTAACAAAGAATGATAGAAAAAAAGTTCCTCCATTCTTTCTTTCTTTAAGAATCACTAGAAGGTTTTAATGAGGTAAAACTCACGTTACTTAAATTAGCCATTTTAAAGTGAAAAATTCAGTAGCCTTTAGTCCTTTGACAATGTTGTGTGCAACCACCACATCTGTCCCGTCCCAGAACATTTTCATCACTTCCAAAAGAAACCCTGTGCTCATTAAACAGTGACTCCCAATCCCTGAGAAGCCCCCAGTTTTCTTTCTATACGGTTTTCACTATTCTGGTTAGTACACATAAATGGGACTGTGTAATAGGTATGTGACTTTTTGTGTCTAGCTTCTTTTGCATAGCATAATCTTTTTGAGGTTCATCTACACTATTACATATATCAATACTTCATTCCTTTCTCTGGCTGAGTAATATTCTATTGTATGTCTGTGCCATCATATATTCATTCACTCACTTTCATGCTATTTTCCTCTTTTGGCTACTGTAAATAATGCTACTGTGAACATGTGTGAACAAGTATTTGAATCTCTGTTTTCAGTTCTTTTAGGTATATTCCTAGGAGTGGAATTCCAGGGTCATATGGCAATACTATGTTTAACATTTAGAGGAACGAGCCACATATTATTAACCAGGAAATTGCTTTAGATTGTCAAAAATGGTCGAAGAAAAGGGCCATAGGACTTCTGGAAGCCCATATATAGGGAGGTAGGGGCATACATCGCTGGTTGGCTACCAAACCCAGTTCTTCATTTTCTTAAACACAAAGCTCGATTACATTCCTTAGCCTCTGGCAGCTAAGAGAGGCCATGAGACCTCATTCCAGCCAACAGAGTTTGAGCAGAGGTCATGTGTGGCAATTCTAGACCTAGCCAGTGGAAACTACTCCTGGGCAATCCCGCATGGCCCCTCCTCTTCTGCAGGCTGGATGCAGACAAGCATGGAGATGTTGTTGTTGTTAGGTGTCATAAAGTCTGACTTATAGACACCTTATGTACAACAGAAGGAATGCTCCCTGACACTGTACCATGCCCGGCATCATGTCAGTGCTTCTCTGATACTCAGAGTTTTTGATGGCTGATTGTTTAGGAAGTGGGCTGCTGGGTCCTTCTCCCAAGCTTACAGCACCCAGTATTCCCAGGTACTCTCCCATCCAAAGACTAACCAGGCCAAATCCTGCTTAGCTTCAGAGATCAGACAAGATTGATGTGAGGGTGGTACAGCTGTAGACAAGGTGATCTTGTTGTTGTTGTTGTTGTTATTAGGTGCCATGGAGTCAATATCCAACTCATAGTGACCCTATGTACAACAGGCAAAACACTATTGTCAGTGCTTCTCTGCTGTTCATAGGGTTTTCAATGGCAGATTGATTTTTGGGAGTGGGTTGCCGGGTCCTTCTCCCACAGTGATCTTGTTGTTGTTGTTGTTAGGTGCCATAGAGTCGAGTCTGACTCATAGTGACCCTCATAGGGTTTTCAATGGCTGACTGTTTCGGGATTGCCTTGGGATTGGGTTACCACATCCTTCTCCCATTTTGCGGTGCTGGGAATTGAACTCAGGACCTCAGAGACTGCAGAGCAGAGCTCTACCAACTGAGCTAAATCCCAGCCCCATAGTGATCTTAGGTACCACATAATGAGGAGGGAGGCGCCACAAGGTGAAAGGAGCCTGGTTCCAGGATTCCCACTGGGAGACCTCCATGTGGTCCAACTGGTACCCTTGTTTTCAGACTTTGAGTGAAAAATGAACTGTGCTTGTGTGACCCCAGGAGTGGTTATGAGCCCTCCCTTAGAGCTTCAGCATTTCCTAACCCTGATCCTAAAAGACAGAGAGAAGACGTCCCCTTGCACTGACAGGCTGATGTGTGGGTCTAGTGTGAGAGATCAGAGGCCAAGGAGGGGCCAGGGAAAGGCAAGAAGGCCAGGGCAGCTTGAGGCTGAAGGGATGTGAGGGCAAGGTCTTTCTGGGTCATACTCAGAGAGAGATCCAGAAAGTGGCCTCTGGAAAGTTACAAGGTTCTATCAGGACAGCCTCGGGGCCAGCCTGAAGCCTGTCTGGCTGTGGTGTCCTCAGAGGAAGGAGAGAAGTGAGGTTTTGTACCTATTAAGTTGTTTCAATTAGGAAAACTATGAGCTTAAGAAAAAAGTGCTCCTGTGACTAGAATGAATAGACTTGAGCTTCCGTAGACTAAAAAAATCTGTTGACGCACTTCTGTTTTTATGCTTTGTCGCTTTCTTTGATAATTTCCCATCTGTCTCCTCTGAGTTTCATAAGAAAGTTCCGGTGGAACATTCTGAACCAGACTGTCTGATGGGGATGACAGAGTCAGGGTAAATAGGTCGGCCCTGGGAGGAGGCACAGGCATCGCTGGCAGCTGGGCAAGGTCACGCCAGCGCTGTTTTTCCATCCAGGGGTCTTGGTATCTGGAACAGGCAATTCTTTTTTTCCCCCAGTAATCTTATTTTATGAGTAATTTTTTAGTGCACAACTTAATGGGTCTCATTATGATGTTTCTATACATGCATTTCATTGTACATTGCTCAAGTTTACCTCCCTGATTACCCTCTCATGCCCCCCTCCCCACCAATGGTCCCCCTTCTACTTGAATGTCTTATTTATGTGCATATCTACCTATTTATATGTAACCCTGATTTTTCCTTAAGGGAAAAATATGTGCCATTTCCTTTCATTTCTCCCATTACCCATTCTTCTGGCCCCCGCCCTCTTTAGTCCATTATCTTTCCCTACATAAGCCCCTTCTACTTTCATGACCTATGTTTTAATATTGGATATTTATTGAAGTCTAACATCCACCGATGAGAGAAAACAAGCAATGTTTATCTTTCTGGGTCTGGCTTATTTCTCTTAAAATGGCGATCTCTATTTCCATCCATTTTCCAGCAAATGCCATAATTTTATCCTTCTTTACAGCTGAATAAAAACTCCATGGTGTAGCCAGGCATGGTGGCTCATGCCTGTAATGCCAGCAACTCAGAAGGTGGAGACAGGAAGATGGCAGGTTCAAGGCCAGAGGCAGCCTGTGTAACTTAGCAAAACCCTGTCCTAAGATAAAAAATAAAAAAAGATCTAGGGGTGCAGCTCAGTATAGAGCACTTGCGAAGTAGGTGCAAAGCCCTGGGTTCAACCTCCAAGTACCACAAAAACAAAAACAAAAACACATCCATGATATATATATATATATATATATATATATATATATATATATATATATATATCTCACAATTTCTTTATCCACTCATCTGCTGATATACATCTAGGTTGATTCCATATCTTGACTATTGTGAATAATGCTGCCATATACATAGATGAGCAGGTACCTGTGTATACTGACGTATATACCTTTGGATGTATACCCAGAGTGGTATAGCCAGGTCCTATGGTAATTCTATTTTTAGACTTTCTGAGGAACCTCTGTACTAATTTCCATAGTGGCTGCACCAATCTGCATTTCCATCAGTAGTATATTAGGGTTCCTTTCTCTCTGCATCCTTGGCAGAGTTTGTTGTTATTTTGTTGATGCTAGCTATTCTGACCACTTCAAGAACAGGTTTAATGCATTAGAAACAAATGATAGGAGACCAGACGAGTTGTGGCATGACAGGAAAGATATCATTCATAAAGAAAGCAAAAGGTTATTAAAAAGACAGGAAAAAAAGGCCAAATTACATGTCAAAAGAGATGCTGGAACTTGCCCTTGAACGTCTAGCAGCTAAAGTAAAAGGAAGACATGATGATGTTAAGGAACTAAACAGAAGATTACAAAAGGCAGCTTGAGAAGACAAAAACATTATAATGACATGTGCAAAGAGCTGGAGGCAGAAAACCAAAAGGGAAGAACATGCTCTGTATTTCTCAAGCTTAAGGATGTGAAGGAAAAACTCAAGCCTTGAGTGGCAATAGTGAAAGATTCCATAGGGAAAATATTAAATGATGCAGGAAACATAAAAAAAAAAGATGGAAGCAATACACAGAGTCATTATACAAAAAAGAGTTGGTAGATGACCAACCATTTCAAGAGGTTGCATATGAAGAGGAACCAATGGTTTTGAAGGATGAAGTGGAAGCTGCCTTGAAAGAACTTGCAAAACACAAGGCTCCAGGAATTGATGGAATACCAATAGAGATGTTTCAACAAACAGATGCAGCACTGGAGGTGTTAACATGTTTATGCCAACAGATTTGGAACACAGCTACCTGGCCATCTGACTGGAAGAGATCCATATTTGTGCCTATTCCAAAAAAGGGGGATCTAACTGAATGTGGAAACCATCGGACAATATCACTAATATCACACACAAGCAAAATTTTACTAAAGATCATTCAAAAGTGACTGCAGCAGTATATAGACAGGAAATTGCTGGATAATCAAGTTGGTTTCAAAAGAGGATGAGGAACCAGAGACACCAGCTGATGTCAGGTGGATATTAGCCAAAAGCAGAGAATATCAGAAAGATGTTTATCTATATTTTATTGTCTATGCAAAGGCATTTGACTATGTAGATCATAACAAATTATGGATAACACTTCAAAAAGTGGGAATACCAGAGCACCTAATTGTACTCATGAGGAATCTGTACATGAACCAGTTGTCTGAATAGAACAAGAAAACACTACTTGGTTTAAAGTTGAGAAAGGTGTGTGTCAGGGCTGTATACTTTCACCATATCTCTTTAATTTATGGGCTAAGCAAATAATCCAAGAAGCTGGACTTTATGAGGAAGAACGCAGCAACAGGATTAGAGGAAGACTCATTAACAACCTGTGTTATGCAGATGACACAACTCTGCTTGCTGAAATTGAAAAGGATTTAAGACGTTTACTGATAAAGATCAAAGATCATAACTTTCAGTATGGATTTTGACTGAACATCAACAAAACAAAAATCCTTACAACTGGGCCAGTATGCAACTTCACAATAAACAGAGAAAAGACTGAGGTTGTCCATGATTTTGCTTTGCTTGGCTCTATAATCAACACCTATGGAAGCAGCAGTCAAGAAATCAAAAGACACATTGCTTTGGGAAAAGCTGTGACAAAAGATCTCTTTAGAGTACTGAAAAGTAATGATGTCACATTGAAGACAAAGGTGCTCCCGACTCATGCCATGGTGTTTTCAGTTGCATCATATGGTTGTGAAAACTGGACATTGAACAAGGGAGACAGGAGAAGAATCGATGCTTTTGAATTATGGTGCTGGAGATGACTATTGAATATACCATGGACTGCCAAAAGAACCAACAGATCTGTCCTACAAGTGCAACCAGAATGCTCCTTGGAAGCAAGGATGGCCAGACTGCATCTTACATATTTCGGGCATGTAGTCAGGAAAGACCAATTGCTGGAGAAAGGCATCATGATTGGGAGAGCGGCAGGTAAACAAAAAAAGGAAAACCCTCCACCAGATGGATTGACACAGTGTCTGCAACAATGGGCTTAAACATAAATAAGATCGAGTGCCTGGCACAGAATCGGAAAGTGTTTCGATCTGCTATACATAGGGTCGCTATGAGTTAGACTCGACAGCACCTAACAACAACAACAACAAAGCTATTCTGATGGGGTGGGAGAAGGACATGGCAATCTACCCCCAAAGTAATCCCCAATCAGCCCTTGAAATCCCATGAGGGTTGCTATTAGCAGAGCCAACTTGAGGGCACCAAACCACAACATTCTGACTGCGGAGAGATGGTATCTCATCGTAGTTTTGATTTGTATTTCCCTGATGGCTAAAGCCGTTGAACATTTTTCACATGGTTGTTGGCCATTTCTATCTCTTTTCTGAGAAGTCTCCATTCGGGTCTTTTGCCCATTTTTTTTTTTTTTTGACTGGATATTTTTCTTTTTTTAGTGTTTAATTTTTTGAGCTCTTTACATATTCTAGATATTAATCCTCTACCCGATGTATACCTGGCAAAGATTATCTCCCATTCTATAGGCTGTCTCTTCACTCTGATAATTGTGTCCTTTGCTGTGCAAAAGCTTTTTAACTTCACGCAACCCACTTGTCAATTCTTGCTATTATTTCCTGCCCTATTGGGGTCCTATTCAGAAAGTCCTTGTCTATGCCTGTATCTTGAAGTGTGTTCCCTATGCTTTCCTCTAGGAGTTCCAAAGCTCCAGGTTTTACATTAAGGTCTGTCATCCATTTTGAACTGATTTTTTTTTTTGTATAAAGTGAGAGAGAGGGACCAAGTTTCAGTCTTCTGCATGAGGATACTCAGTTTCTCCCAACTCCATTTATTGAAGAGGCTGTCTTTTCTCCAACTAATATTTTTGGCACCTTTGTCAAATATCAGGTGGCTGTAGATGCAGGGGTTTATTTCTGGATCCTCGATTCTGTTCCATTGGTCTACATGTCTGTTTTTGTGCCAGTACCATGCAGTTTTTGTTACTATGGCTTTGTAGTATTATTTGAAGTGAGAAATTGTGGTGCCCCCTGCATTGTTCTTTCTGCTCAGGATTGATTTGACAATTTGGGGTCCTTTGTATTTCCATGAGATTTTTAGGACTGTTTTCTCTATTTCTATGAAAAATATCATTAGGATTGCATTAAATCTATAGATTTCTTTCGGTAATACAGCCATTTTCACCATGTTAATTCTTCTGATTCATGAGCACAGGAGGTCTTTCCATCCTCCAGTGTCTTCTTCACATTCCTTCTTTAGTGTTTTAAGGTTTTCCTTGTAGAGGCCTTTCACTTCCTTGGGTAGGTTGATTCCCAGGTATTTTATTTGCTTTGAAGCTAATGTGAACAGGATTGTTTTCCTGATTTCTTTCTCTGGGGACAGGCAATTCTTTCCTGGGCATTCCAAGAACTTCAGGATTCTTAGATGTTCAGCCCTGCCCACTCAATGGTAATAGAGCCCCCATAATTGTGACAACCTAAACTCCTCCAGGCATTTCCAGATACCCCTAGGTAGAGGCTGTCTCCAATCCCCTAGACTGAGAACCACTGAATGGAAGATGGAAAAAAATATAAAATTTAGAAATATAGTGAAGACTATAAGGGACTCCACCTGCAGCCATACTACGGTGGCGTCTGATCCCGTCAGAATTTGGAAGCTAAGCAGGGTTGGGCCTGGTTAGTGCTTGGGTGGGAGACTGCCTGGGAACACCAGGTGCTATAGGTTTGGGAGAAGGACCCAGCAACCCACTCCCAAAAAACAATCTGTCATTGAAAACCCTATGAATAGCAGAGAAGCACTGACAATAGTGTTTTTCCTATTGTACATAGGGTCGCTGTGAGTCAGACGCCAACTCAACAGCACCTAACAACACCACCCAGCTGTTGTTGGGCCTATAATGGTGAAAGACCTATTGACATTCACCACTGTGTAGGAGGCAACCACATGCAAGGAGGCCAGGACTCCTCAGGGGGCTTCTTTCCAGAGGTGTCGCTGCCTGTAAGCACTGTCCATTGGGTACACATGTTCTTGAGGACACCACCAATAAATTCCCTAGTTCGCCACGCTCGCCTTGATGGAGTGAATCCTTTCTCTGGTTCATCTGCACTCTCTCTGGGGTAAACAGATGTTCCTATTGCCTCTCCCCAGGAAAAGAGGTCGTTTACACAACCCTCAGATGGCTGGGGGAACATCGTCTCTGAGTGGATCAGTGCCAGTGTTTTTTGGAAGCGATTAGCATTTGGATCGGCGGGACTAGGTAAAGAGCAGCTCCTTCCCCCATGTGGGCAGATGTCCTCTGATCCAATGAAGCCCCGCACAGAATAAGAACACAGAGGCAGGGAGAAGCCCCTCTTTCTTCATGAGCCGGGACATCCACCTCCTCCTTCCCTCACACCCGGGAACTCCTGCTTCTCAAGCCTTCAGACTCCCACCGGATTAAATGACCAGCATTCCTGGTGTTTCCAATGTACGGCTGGCATGCCCAAGGGCTTCTCAGGTGAATGAATTTCTGTAGTAAATGCTCTCTTATGCATCTTGTTATTGTTGTTGTTAGGTGCCCTCAAGTCTGTATCTGACCCATAGTGACCCTGCATACAGCAGGAGAAACACTATTGTCAGTGCTTCTCTGCTGTTCATAGGGTTTTCAATGGTAGATTGATTTTTGGGAGTGGGTTTCTGGGTCCTTCTCCCAAGCCTACAGCACCTGGTGTTCCCAGGTGGTTTCCCATCCAAGTACTAACCAGGTCTGATCCTGCTTAGCTTCCGGGATCTGATGGGATAAGCTGCCACAGGGATACGGCTGCAGGCCTTATGCATCTTATTGTTGTTGTTGTTAGGTGCCGTCAAGTCAGTATCTGACTCATAGCGACCCTGCATACAACAGGGGAAACACTAGTGTCAGTGCTTCTCTGCTGTTCATAGGGTTTTAAATGGTGGATTGTTTTTTGGGAGTGGGTTGCTGGGTCCATCTCCCAAGCCTACAGCACCTGGTATTCCCAGGCGGTCTCCCATCCAAGTACTAACCAGGCCCCACCCTGCTTAGCTTCCAAGATCTGATGGGATCGGATGCCACAGGGCTACGGCTGCAGGCCTTATGTATTCACGTATCCTATTGGTTTGGTTTCTCTGGAGCACCTTGACTAACTCATGCCCCATCCCTCTTCCTGGAAGAAAAGAGGGCAGGATATGGGTGGTGAGGTCATCTAGGCCTATCCTGGAGAGGAGAGGGAGGGTGCTGGAGTAACATTAAACCCCACTGAGTAGACCAAGGCAGTAGAGAACAGAAGCAAATGGTCTGAGGTGTCAGCGCCTCTGCTTGGAAATTCCAAGAACTTTCCATCAGGGAGGACTTCTGCCCAGAACCCGGCCTTAATGGAGCAGGGGACCCCAGGGCAGGGGCCCTTCTTCCCTCAGATGCTCAGGAACGAAGGCCCAGGCAATGTCAAGAAAAAGATAGTTCCTCCCAGCAAGGTCCACCATGGCCTCTCCGACCTGAATTTTGCAGCCATGGAAATTTCTGAGCTCTCCAGAAATTTCCCTCTGTCTGCCTCTCCTTTGAGGGGTGGTCTCTATAATGTTGGAGTCAGGTGAGGTGAGATGGGTAAGGAATAAGTCTGAACCACGTTCCAGATCTGCTTGTTTCAGCTCCTTCCTCCAGAGCAAGGGACAGGGAAACTGATCAAATGGACCAAGGGCTGGAGACGCGGGCAGAGAAGCAGTGGCAGCCTCTCCCCAACGCACAAAGGCTGCAGAGAAGCCCCAAGGAGATGGATCAGCCAGGGTTTCTGACTTGTAATTTCATTTAATACTATTAAGGGGGCAGTCTGGGCCATTTGCTGCTGAGGACTGGAAAGATTCCAGACTCCTTGGCTAATGAGTCCCAAGTACTAATCTCATTCATCTTCTACTGTCTGCTGCTTCTGAATAGGTCTCTCCCTCGGCCCTTCTGCCCCCAATCTTCCCTCTGCTGGAGGAGGCTCCCTGACCCCCGAAGCTCTCGGCCTGTCCCTGTAAGTGAGGAACGGGTTGGCCTTGTTCGCTAGGCCAGTTTTGCCAGAAATTGAACAAGGAGCGTGGACATTCCCTCACGCCAGGCAATTGGGACAATTGCTTCAAGACAGTCAGGGTCTCAGGCTGAAGAGTTCCAAGCCATCATGAAATTCTTTTTTCTAATGATCCTTAAAGGGCACACCTCCAAAATCCCCTTCTCCAGCACCCACCTTCTAGAGTAGGGCCGAGGCATTGGCACCTCTAACAGACACATCTAACATCTGCAGGCAGGTGGCCCATGAGCCAGGCTCTAGAGACCCTGTTTGAGAGTAACTCTGACAGATGCCTCCTGTTTCTAATTTGACAGCTCTTGCCTCTAAATTCATAAGAAATTCATTTGATCTTCATCTCCCGTGACTACTGTTCTTAAATTTGGACCCAGGCACCTCAGGCTGCACAGCACAGGAGAAGATATCCGTGGTAGGGTCACACAAATGTGAGGTGACATTCCAGTTCTGCTATTTACCTGCTGTCTGATCTCGGGCATACAGCACCCCGTGGATGATGCTTATATATTCCAGGGCCTCTGGTTTCTGGCAAGAGAAGATGCTCTATGGTAATCAGTTTTGACTTCAGCTCCGAATCCTGTGATCTGGGGCATGCATAAATCAGCCTTTCTTCATTTATGAAATGGGAAAAACAATAAGTTAGAGACTTCTTCAGGAAAATGCACATGTTTTTCCTTTTCCCGCTTGCTAAGTACATCTAAGGGCTGGGATTTAGCTCAGTGGGGAGAGCGCTGCACTGCAGTCTCTGAGGTCCCAAGTTCAATTCCCAGCACCGCAAAAATGGGAGAAGGGCCTGGCAATCCACTCCCGAGGCAATCCCGAAACAGTCAGCGTCAGCCATTGAAAACCCTATGAGGGGCGCTATGAGTCGGATACCGACTCAACGGCACCTACCAACAACAACAATCTAGTACCCAATGCCTAGTAAAAATATCAGTCAGGAATGAAAGAGAAGTTAAGACATTCTCAGCCAACAGAAAAGTAAGATAATTTAGTACCAGCAGACCCAGGCCAAAAGAATGGCTTAAGGAAAACTTTGAAACAGGAAGGAAGTGATGGAAGGGCTCTTGGAACATCAAGAAGGAATGAAGAACAAAGGAAAGAGTAAAAATATGGGTAAATACAATAAGCTGTTTTCTCTAAAATTTTCTAAATTATTTTACTGTTGAAGGAACAAGTGTATCATGGTCTCATGTGGCTCTCAATCCTTGTAGAGGAAATATTTTTTAAAATTATATTACAAGTAGGAGGGGTAAAGAGACATAAAGATGGTGAGGTCTGTATACTGCATTCAAACTGATAAAATGATGGCCACCAGTGGACTGTGAGGAATTATTGTTTATAATGTAAAACCTATAGAAAACATTGAAAAAGGTATGCAAAAGGATACACTCAAGAATACTATTAATAAAGCAAAATGGCATTCTAAAAAGTGTTCAAGCAATCCATAGGAAAGCAGGAATAAGAAATGAAATGAAAAACAGAGAAACCAAACAGAAAACACAAAGTAATGTGGCAGACTTAAGCCCTTACGTATCAATAATTAATTACACTAAATATAAAGGATCTAAATAAATCGATTAAAATACCAAGATTCACTAGGAATGATATTCCATGCCTGTAATCCCAATACTTGAAGGTAGAGGCAGGAGAATCAC
The DNA here is from genome assembly GCA_007922755.1 of Pedetes capensis. Lineage (NCBI taxonomy): Eukaryota > Metazoa > Chordata > Mammalia > Rodentia > Pedetidae > Pedetes > Pedetes capensis. The sequence goes on from VMDO01012784.1 coordinate 37,362, forward strand.
AAGTTCTGGGCTACACAATGAGTTTAAGGCCAGCCTGGGCTACAGATAGCAAGACCCTCTCTTTAAAAAACCAACCAAACAGCTGGGCGTGGTGGTGCACGCTTATAATCCCAGCAGCTTGGGAGGTAGAGGCAGGAAGGATCGCAAGTTCGAGACCAGAGGCAGTCTGCGTAATTTAGCAAGACCCTATCTCAAAAAGTAAAAAAATGGGCAGGAGGTGCAGCTCTGTGGTCCAGCACTTGCACAGCATGCAAGTGCAAGGCCCTGGGTTCAATCCCCAGTACTGCAAAACAAATAAACAAACAACAACAACAAAAAAAACACTGAGAAAAAAGCCCATGATTGTCAGATTAAAAAAAAATGACCAACTATATATTGTTGTAAGAAATTCATTTAAAATATAACAGTGTAGGTAAATTAAATATTAAAAAGATAGGAAATATATGTGATACAAACATTAAGTGCAGTGTCTTGGACTCTATTAATATCAGATAAAAATATCATAGATAAGTGCCAGGCACAGTGGTGCATGCCTGTAATCCCAGCAACTTGGGAGGCAGAGGCAGGAGGATTGCAAATTCGAGACCAGAGGCAGTCTGTGTAATTTAGTGAGACCCTGTCTCAAAAAAAAAAAAAAAAATACCATAGATAAAAAGACACATTATTTAATGATAAGATGGTCAGTCCATCAACAAGACACAGCAATTATAAACATGTATGTGTCTCAAACAATACAGCTTTAAAATATATAAAGCAAAATCTGACAGAGCTGAGAGGAAGAGGATCAGACAACTCAAAACTATAACTGAACATTTTAACATCCCTCTGCCAACTGCACATAGAACAACTGAACAGAAAATCAGCAAGGATATACAGCCTGGAAATATCTCTTTGTGAAATGTTTTAATTATGATGTTGATTTTTCTTAATAATTATAGAACTATGTGAATTACATACTTCATATTGGTGGGTCATAGTACTTATTTCTAAGGTTCATTTCACTTAAGTTGTCAAATTTATATGTGCAGAGTTTTTTGCAGCATTCCTTTATTGTCTTTTTGATATCTCCTGGATTTGCAATGTGTTCCATTTCATTCCTGATACTGGTAATTTATGTTGTCTCTCTCTTTTTCTTCGTCTAGAGGATTGTCAATTTTACTGCTATTTCCAGAGAACTAGCTTTTTGGTTTTTGAGGGGCGAATTTAGATTACTGACTTGACACTTCTTTTATGATGGGTCCAGAACCTATAAAAACCAGAAGTGGGGGCCCCAAATATCCACAGATGTGACAGGGAGGGGCTGGCTACAATTCAGTGTGGATACGACCAAAGAATACCAAATCATCTTCTTTAAAAAGGAGGTCGTAATTTCCACTAAAACATGACAGATTGATCGCACATACTTACTTGAGCTTCTTTCCAATATCTTACTAAAGTGAGAGTAAAATAATTTAAGGTCATAAACTCTCAAGTTCAAATAAGATGAAAGTCAAAGATAGAAAAGAGATGTATCTTTTGCTTGGTTGGTTTTTTGAGAAGGATCTCACTAAGTAGCCCCAGTTGGCTTCAAGCTCATAATCCTCCTGCCTGAGTCTCCTGGATGCTGGCATTATACATGTGAGCCACTGTGTGTGGCTGGGAAAATAAATTTTTAATAAAAGAGAATTTAGAACCTAAAATGTTCATATGCAAATGATAATTGACTTAACAGGTTAAAAACTGGAACCACAAGAAAACTAATAATAAATAAGCCAATTAGCACCCAGTAGCTTGTTGTAGAATTGGAGGCATTGGTATTTCTGGAGTGGGAGTTGTGGAGTAGGGCTGATGACTGGTTGAAAGTCTTTACAAAAAGCATGTAGATTCCCCAGATCAAACTTCTCATCCCTAGAACTATGTACTCATCTTAATCTTACCCTGGCAAAAGAATGGAAGTTTATTTGAAGAAACTCAAAAAGAGGAACTCTGTACATAGCAATACCAACACAGAAAAGCCAAGAGGGGAGCACTACCCTAGGAAGTGGGGAATTACATCAAAGTCTATATCCTAAAAAATGAGCTCCATCTTCCCCCATTCATCCTCTTTCCCCATTTAACTCCCAAAATACTGTCAGCCAGTCTTACACATACCTTCTACAGTCATGCAGAAGAACAGAGAATTCTTCCTGGTGAAAAGAGAAAACTAAACAAATAAAATATTGTTTCTCTCATACCGCTCTCCCCCAATAATGGCAGTGATAAGGATCAGGGAGACACACCTCTCCTTGGGGTACTGAGCATCCAGTATTGTTAATATACTATTAAAAATCAATATGCAGTTAATATATTGTTAATATACTGGTAAAATCAATATTAGTATTAGTGAGAGGGTTTTTTCATTCTTATTGTAGGTGCTGTCTGCAGCCATAGGACCCCAGCATCCAATCCCATCTGATCTCAGAAGCTAAGCTGGGTCGAACCTGGTTAGTCCTTGGGTAGGAGACCCCTTAGGAGTACCAAGTGCTGCAGGCTAGGGAGAAGAACCTGGCAGCCCACTTCTGAAACAATCAACCATCAAAAACCCTCTGAATAGCAGAGAAGCACTGACATAGTGCCACACATGGCACAGTGTCAGTAAGTGTTTTGCTCTGGTGTACATAGGGTTAGTATACGTTGGACCCAACTCAATAGCACCTAACAAGAACAACAACAAAAGCGTTCCTTCTGCTGCTTATTTTCCTGCAAGGAAGCACAGCTGTTGGGGGCTGTGTGATCTGCCTTCCTAATTGACAGCTGTTACACTCTCCCTAGCTATCCTGGCTGCTTAACAGCCAGCTGAGTCACTCTTATAACCAGCACTAGTGGTTTTGATTACTTCATAGATGCTTTAAGGAAGCCACGTGACAATTGCCACAGCAGCACAACTCCAGGTCCTGAAGGTGTAGTTCCAGGGATGGCTGTTTTAAACAGTTTACAGTTTGCACTGGGCTGGGAGTTAGCTCAGTTGGTAGAGCGCTGTGCTGCAGTCTCTGAGGTCCAGAGTTCGATTCCCAGCACCGCAAAAATGGGAGAAGGGCCTGGCAATCCACTCCCAAGGCAATTCCGAAGCACTCGGCCATTGAAAACCCTATGAGGGTCGCTATGAGTCAGATACCAACTCGACGGCACCTAACAACAACAACAACAACACAGTTTGCACTGGCCTTTTTGCTATCACAAGGCTCGCTGAACTCTAGAAGACCCTGTGACCAACCCATGCCAGAGGAGGAGCACTTCCGCTGGTGATCCAGCAAAAGGGACTGCAGTGATTGGTGCAAACACAAAGCTTCCTTGCTGTGATTGGTGCAAACTCCCTTTCTCTGGCTATATAAGAAGGCTGTTCTGCTCACTTGAGCTGAGCTGGCCAGGAGACACAGTCCTATGCTTCCCGCCTGGTGTTGCAACATTAAGCCAAATGAAAGGCTTCTCTCAAGTGCCTATTTTTAGTAACATGGGCTGAGTTGGTAACATGAAGAAAGAAGCAGCAGTGGGGCTGGGCGCGGTGGCGCACGCCTATAATCCCAGCGGCTAGGGAGGCGGAGGCGGGAGGATCGCAAGTTCGAGACCAGAGGCAGTCTGCGTAACTTAGCGAGACCCTGTCTCAAAAAGTAAAAAAAAAAAAAATGGGCTGAGGTGCAGCTCAGTGGTCCAGCACTTGCAGAGCATGCAGGCAGGAGGCCCTGGGTTCAACCCCCAGTACTGCAAAAAAAAAAAAAAAAAAAAAAAAAAAAAGAAAGAAAAAAAAAAAGAAAGCAGCAGCAGCAACAGCAGAACCACAGTGACAGCAGCAGCAAGGGATGGCAGAGATAGTAGAGCAGCAGTAGCAGAGACAGCAGAGCAGCCAGAATGCCAAGCTGCAGAAGCAGCAAAGTGGCTGACTGCTTGAGAGCTGCACAAGAAGCAAAGCTGCAAGACCAGCGACTGGAAGCAGCAGCAGCAGCAGCAGCAGCGATAGTAGAACAGCTGTGATTGCTGCATCCCAAACAGCAGCAACAGTGACGGTGGCCATAGCAACAAGAGGCAGCTAAACAGTTCAAGGGGCCTGCAGCTGTAGCCCTGTGGCGTCTGATCCCGTCAGATCTCGGAAGCTAAGCAGGGTTGGGCCTGGTTAGTACCTGGATGGGAGACCGCCTGGGAACACCAGAAGCTGTAGGCTTGGGAGAAGGACCTGGCAACCCACTCCCAAAAATCAATCTGCCATTGAAAACCCTATGAACAGCAGAGAAGCACTGACCATAGTGTTTCCCCTGTTGTACAGAGGGTCGCTATGAGTCGGATACCAACTTGACAGCACCTAACAACAACAACAACAACAACAACAAAAAACAGTTCAAGAGAGTGACTAGGGCATGGGAGAAGAGAGAGAAAAAGCTGTAAAGATCCAGAAAAGAGAAACTACAGGCCCTGGTCACTGAGGAGCTCCTGAGAGCTGCCAAGTCATTAGCACCAAGAGTCTCAGACATCATAGGCCTTAGAGCTACAACATCCGTCTCTGCATAGGACTGAGGAATCCTAATACATAGTCCTTCCCAGAAGCTAAAATGCCAGCCGATGTCAAGGGCTGAGGGATCTTGACCTCCTCAGCCTACCTAAGATCTGTAGCCCTTATGGGTTTAGGAGTCCCAACTTCCCAGGCTTCCATAGGAGCTATAACACTTCGAGGGCTGATGTATCTTGACCTCCTTGGCCTACAGCAGAGCTGTAACTCGAGAGTATGCCACTTGTTGCTGCCGCTCTGGCTTCTCTGCTATCACTGCTTGCTGCTGTCAAACACTCAGGGATACAGACTCTGCCAAAGACCAGCACTGGAAGAGCTTTTCCTTGTTTACCTACAATTTCAATCCAGGTAGAACAACAACAACAAAGAAAAACCCAACCAGCCGATTGGTAGCAGCAGAATTCCTTGCCTGATCACCAGTGAAGCCCATCAGTTGACAAACTTAGTAAATTTCTAGTCAGATTTTAATTTTGACTCTTAAATTTGAATAGATAAACAAGAATCAACCAACAGGACAGATGGCTATATTCCCCAAGAAAGAAGAACAGGGAAAAAGATAGAAATGAAGTAATATATAACAATAAAAGCAAAAGAAAAGTTTTTTTAAAAACTTGATAAATTTAGACATGTAGGAAAATATATTACTTTCATGAGACCAAAATATTGGTAGATGCGTTAAGTTGGTGTCCGACTCACAGCAACCCTACGTATAACAGGCGAAACAGTATTGTTAGTGCTTCTGTGCTATTCATAGGGTTTTCAATGGCTGATTGTTTTTTGGGAGTGGGTTTCTGGGTCCTTCTCCCAAGCCTAGAGCACCTGGTGTTCCCAGGCAGTCTCCCATCCAAGGACTAACCAGGCCCTGCTTAGCTTCCAAAACTTGACGGGATCAGATGCCACAGTGGTACGGCTGCAGGCAGAGACCAAAATAGAATTCTATAAAAAAGAACATTCAGAGAACAAGAAAGAACTCTTGGAGCTAAAAACATACATGGCAGGAATTTCAAAATTCATAAGCAGGTTGAAAAGTAAAGTTGAGGAAGCATCTTAGGAGTCAGAACAAAAAGACAACAGATGGCGGAACAGAGAAGAGTTAAGAACTGATTCATAATAACAGAAGTTCAGGAAGACAAGAATAGCAAAATAGAGGAGAAATTAGCAAATGAATAATAATTCTTAAAAAATATTTTCCAGAACTAAAAGGAAATTGTCATGTTGACAATTTCCTAGTGTAATGAATTTAAAAAGACCTACAGCAGAATACATCTTTGAGAAACTTCCAGAAGTAGAAGAATCTAAGAGTTTCCAGACAGAACACAAAGCAACAACAAAGAGGAGATGAGTAAAGAGAGCGGAAGAAAAGAAATGCCTGCGAAGCTTTCAAGCTGGAATTGGCCAGTTATGGTCTGAGTGAAAATCGGCTCGCAATCTGTTGTTCTATGGCGCCTGAGCTAAGAATGGTTCTAACATTTTCAAAGAATTATAAAAAGAAAAACAGAAACAAAAACAGAGAAGAATATGGACAAAGACCATGCAAGGTCCCCTAAGTTTAAAATAGTTGGTGTCTGCTCCTTTCCAGAAAAAGTTCCCAGCCCCATTCTAAAGGAAAATTCCGTTCAGACTAATGGAACTAGGAAAGAGTTTTAAGAATACGTAAAGCACACTTCCTAATTCATTCTATGAGATCAGTATTACCCTGACAAAGCCGTCATACAAAAAGAAAGCTTCAGGCAACAAATAAAATCATATTTGCAGATGATATCATGCCATGTATAGAAAATCCTAAATAACATACTAAAAAAGTCTTAGAACTACTAAATTAGTTCATCAATATGGCAGGATGCAGGACCAATGTACAAAAATATGAATTATTTTCTTATAGACTAAACATGAGAATTCTAAATATTAAGATATTAAGATAACATTACTATTTGTAACCACAGCAAAAAGAAGAAAATGCCTAGGAATAAATTTAACAACAGAGCAAGATGTGTGCACTGAAAACTACAAAACATTTTTTTTTTTTTTTTTTTTTTTTGGTACTGGGGGTTGAACCCAGGGCCTTGTGCTTGCATGCTCTGCAAATACTGGACCACTGAGCTGCACCCCCAGCCCTTTTTTTTAATTTTTTGAGACAGGGTCTCACTAAATTACACAGACTGCTTTGGGTCTCGAACTAGTGATCCTCCTGCCTCCACCTCCCCAGATGCTGGGATTACAGGCATGTGTCACCGCGCCCAGCTACTACAAAACATTTTTGAGAGAAATCAAAGATCTGATAAATTGGAAGGCATCACATGTTCATGGATTGGAAGAATTAACATTGTCAAGATAGTAATACTCCCCAACCTGATCTACAAATTCAGCACAATCACTATCAAAATTCCAGATTCCTTTTGTTTAAATTGACAAGCTGACCCAGAAGAGTTAAAATAATTTTGAAAAATAATAACAAAGTTGGAGGATTCATACTTCATAATTCAAAACCTACTACAGAGATAAATTAAGACAATATGGTACTGGCATAAGAACTGACATATAGATCAATGGAATAGAATTGAGAGTCCACAGAATAAAAGTCCAGAAATAAACCCTAATATGTTCAACTAACTATCATCAAAGGTGTCAAGACAATTCAGTGAGAGAAAAAAGAGTTCTTTTTTCCTACCAAGTGGTCAGAAAAAAGAAAACTAGATATCCATATGAAAAGAATTAACTAGATATCCATATGAAAATAATTAAGTTGGACCCTGATCTCATACCATATACTAAAATTAACTGAAAATGGATCATTTACCTACATGTAAGAACTAAAAGCAAAAATCTAGAAGAAAGCATAGATGTCTTTGTGATATTTGATTATGCAATGGTTTCTTAAATATAACACCAAAAACAAAAAATAGAGAAATTGGATTTTATCCAGTTAAAAAAATTGTGCATCAGAAGGCATTGCAAAGAAAGTGAAAAGACAATCTACAGAATGAGAAAACATTTGCAAATCATATGTATCTGGAGTATACAAAGAACTCTTACAAGTCAACAATAAAAACACAAGTAACTCAATTGACTTAATGGCAAAAAAGTTGAATAGGCATTTGTCCAAGGGAGACATCCAAATGGCCAGTAAGCACATGCAAAAATGCTCCAATTCATTAGTCACCAGGGAAAAGCAAATCAAAACAACAATGAGATTCTATTTCACACTCCTTGGCATGGCTATAGTTAAAGACAGCCAATACCAAGTGTCGGTAAGGATGTGAGAAGATGGAACCCTCACACACTGCTGATGGGAATCTAAAATGATGCAGCCACTTTGGGAAGCAGTTTGGCAGTTCTTCAACATGATAAATACGGAGTTCATATGTGATCTAGTGCTGTGGTTGGATAAATGTCCCCCAAAAGCCCGTGTGTTAAAGACTTAGGCACCAGCCTGTGGAGCTACTGAGAAGTGATAGACCTTTTAAGAAGTAGGGTGTGGTGGGATGAAGGTAGGTCAGTAGGGGAGAACACTTAAAGGGGATGTTGGGACCCCAGCCCTTTCCTTCTTCCCACCCCCCTTCCCAGCTGCTATGAGGTGAGAGCAGGTCACCACACAGTCCTGCCATGATATATCACCTCGCCACAGGCCCAAAGTGATAGAGCCAATTGGTCATGGAACTGAAACCTCCAAAACCATGAGCCACATAAACCTTTCCTCCCATAAGCTGACTGTCTCTGGAATTTTGTCATAGTAATGGAAAGCTGACTAGCACACCTAGCAATTCCACCCATTGGAATCCATTAAAGAGAAATAAAAACATATCCACATGAAAACTCATCTAGACTATTCACAGTGGCCTTATAAAGAATGAATACTGACACATATCCCAACATAGACAAGCCTTGAAAAGATCACGCTAAATGAAAGCAGTCAGTGACAAAAGATCATGTATTAGATTATCCCACTTACAGGAAATGTCTGGAACCAGCAAATCCACAGAGGTAGATAGTAGATTCATGGTTAGAGCAGTGGTTTTGGGGGGAAGAGAGGTGCGCAGAAATGGTGAAGCACTGTTAATGTGTAAGGGTTTTAGTAGGGGTTTAAAGTATTCTAAAATTAAATTGTGATGGTTGTATAATTCTGAATATATAATATACTAAAACCAGTGAACTATACACTTAAAATGGATGCATTTAATGGTATGTAAAATATATTTCAATAAAGCTGTAAAAAATACGTAAGGACATTTTTGGAGATACAAGATTTCAAAAACTTAACCTCCCACTTATCTTTCACAAGAAGCTACTTAAAGAACTATTCCGCCACAAGGAATGAATAAACCCAGAAAGAGGGAAATATGAAATTCAGAAAACAAGAATTTAACACAGAAAAGAGGCAAAGGGAATTGCCAGATTAATGAGGAGAGGTCCCAAATAATGGGTGTGTAATAAGCTTTGTTGTTAGGTGCCGTTGAGTTGGATCTGACTCATTGCAACACTAAATACAACAGAATGACACACTACTGAACACTGTGTCAAGCACATGATCTTTTAATGTTTGAGCACATTGTTGCAGCCACTATATTTCTTCTCATTCTGAGTCAAGCCAAATAAGCAAAAGGAGGTCCCGGGGCCTTAGTCCATTCTCATCATTAAGGTTGACTCTACTTTGAGGAGGCAACTGTTCCCCAGTCATTTCTTGAATGTCTTCCAGCCTGGGGGTCTCATTTTCTGGCACTATATTTGACAGCACTTCTCTGCTATTTATAAGGTTTTCAATGGTTAATTGTCTTGGGAGTGGGCTGCTGGGTCCTTCTCCCTAATCTGTCTTGGACTGGAAGCTCAATTGAAACCTGTCCACCAGGGATGGCCCTGCTGGTATCTGAAATACCAGCATCATAGCTTTGGGTTTCATAGCAACAAACAAGCCCCCACAGCATGACAAACTGACAGACACGTGGAGGTAACAAGCTTAAAGAGCTGTAAATCAGATGTAACAGAAAGACAAAGGGCACCAGGAGAAAATTCCCAAATGGAGAAAGAGGAGGAGTGAGAGGAGAGAAATAGACGTTTGCTCATATTGTGATATTTTAGTTGTTATGCCAGGGAATTTGAGAATCAATCTGTGAGTTCATGGAAAACTAAGCAAGTGAGCAAATAAACATTGAGGCAACTACTAACTCCAGGTAAAACATGAAAAAGTTTTACTGAATCCCTTAGATCAGCAGTAAATTACATTCCCATGACCATAGCATCATAAACACTGAACACAGATTTCATCCATAAGACAATACTATATAATGAAGACAGGGAGAAGTAATGGTGTGAGTATATTGAGTGGCAGAAGAGTGGGAAAACATGGTGTAAGAAAACGTAATCCTCATCTTCCATATGGACTAAAAAAACTAAAACCGAAAAGCCAAGAAATAGCAGTATAATCTGCTACTTAGAAATAAAAGGGGGTGGTGGAGAACCACAAGAAACAGAGAATAATTGAAAGCAGTTGGTTCTAGGAAACAGGAATTCCAAAGAGTAAGGCAGAGGACTGCAATTTTTAAAATTACAGATGTAGCGGTAATTTTTAGTTTAAAAAAACAAGAACAAAAAAAACAATACTCATGCAGTAGTCTGCCTTTTTCTAAATGAAGTGGTTTTTAAAATAGGATAGCGGCACTGGAGCCCGACTTCCCAAAGAACTCTCCAGCTTTAGCATTCCAACCGGCGCTCCCTAACTTCAGTCCTCCGCTGCCTCCTTGTAATTGACTGAGCCCCCTAACCACCTGCCCTCGCCCACCTCGTGTGCCTTGACTTCTGCACCTGCTCCCCTTCGCAGTCATCCAGGTCTGCTCCCTGCCTCTCTCAACCCTTCCTTCTGCTCTAGAGTCCCAGACATGTGCGTGAGCCAGCTAGATTCCAAATCTGTCAGCCTCCGCTAACGAGTCTGCTCCCGTCTGGTCATCTTAGCTGCTCCACTAACCTTGTACGTTTTCTGTAGGTACATCAGTGGCAGCTGTCACCTAGACTGGGCAGCACAGAGACCAACTGTTCAGGAGGGGGCCGGCACGATGGGCACAGGATCCTCTTCTGAGAGTCACAGGTGCATCTTTTAATGAAGCCATAGGACGCACGGGCTTATCAGCCACCAGTCACTCCCCACTCATGATCTCTCTCAAGCTACAGTGCTGAGACCCCTATTCCTCTACTTACATAATTGGTATTTTAGCATATTGTTGTTGTTTTAGGTGCCATTGAGTCCAGTCTGACTCATAGTGACCCTATGTACAGCAGATCGAAACACTTCCCGATTCTGTGCCAGGCACACGATCTTATTTATATTTAAGCCCACTGTTGCAGACACTGTGTCAATCCATCTGGTGGAGGGTTTTCCTTTTTTTGTTTACCTGCCATTCTCCCAATCATGATGCCTTTCTCCAGCAATTGGTCTTTCCTGACTACATGTCCGAAATATGTAAGATGCAGTCTGGCCATTCTTGCTTCCAAGGAGCACTCTGGTTGCACTTCTTCTAGGACAGATCTGCTGGTTCTTTTGGCAGTCCATTTGCCTGTATAACATTTGATCTCTTGGCTCATCTGTGGACCAAGGGCCACTGCAAATAACCATGCAAACTCAAAGACACCTGGCCGGCCTGGTGGATATGGTTCTTCTCAACCCTTGCCTTCCCATGGACAGGCATGCTTGGGCTCAGCATGGCTTGGTGTACCTCGTGTGTACTTGTGTGATCCAAGAGAGACACTCTGGTGCCCCATTTTCTTGCATATGAATAATGGACGGGGAAGGGGGCCAGATCCTGAGCCTTGCAATCTGTGCTGTGATCCCCCCAGCAGAAATCGTGTCGTCCCCAGTGCAAGTGATGTGAGGACTTTGTGCATCAGTGTTGCTTCCAAGCCAAGTTCTCGGAGCCCCCTTTGGAGCCAGGACTTGCGGGGCTGTCCAGGGGAGAGGCTGCAGGGGTATCTGCTTTGTCTCTCCTTATTGAGTTGCTAGATAGCTGATTTTGCTGATGTTTGTATTATCCTTTCCTCTAAGCTTTGTGTCATTTGTTGTAGTTGTTGTTGTTGTTAGGTGCCGTCGTGTCCGACTCATAGCGACCCTTATAGGGTTTTCAACGGCCGACTGCTTTGGGATGGCCTCGGGAGTGGATTGCCACGTCCTTCTCCCAGTTTTGCGGTGCTGGGAATCAAACTCAGGAGCTCAGAGACTGCAGAGCAGCGCTCTACCCACTGAGCTAAATCCCAGCCCCTTTGTGTCATTTAGTCTTTATAAAAGCCCTGATTATAACATTGAAAAAGTCAAAGCCAGTGAAGAGGCCCCCTTGTCCACTGCTTGGGAATCCCCTCAGGATGACAATGGCCCACACCCTCTCTTTCAAACCAGCAAAGCTGCCCTCTGATGTGCTATCTGCAGTGCTGCCACCTGCCTTACCCCTCTTGGTCATCCACAAAGATAGTTACAAAAGCTCTTCTCCAATTTCTGCTGAAATTAAGCGCGCATGTGCACACGCACGCATTGTTGGGGAAAAGGCCGTGTCTTTCCCTCTCATTGGAATTTTGGGACCGTATTGCCGATTTCCCTGTGGAGCATCGCCTCCCTGTGAGAGCCACAGCCACACCTCTCCATGCCACCAGCTCCCCTGGCACTGCGTCCCTGGATCTGTTTGCCCAAGCAGTGCCCTTTCCTCAGGCTTAACACTCCCCCTGCCGTGCCCAGGGTGCCCTCGCTGGCCGGGACCCACTCTAAGCTCACAGGCCGCTTTCTCCAGGCGCCCGGCCACTCATGGCCAGCAAGTGTCCCCTGGGCTGTCAGGCTGAAGCCCAGAGCCCTTCTTCCTGGCGCCTTCCCCTCCTGAGCCGTGAGATTATCCATTGAGCAAATCAATAATTCATCAGTTTATCCACAGCTAGTCTACATCAGACAGCATTACCCCTGGCTAGACTTTGAAGTCCTGCCTCCCCTGACCCCATGCCCAGCCAGGGTACTCCCGCCAGGGCCCTTCTCTCCCTGCCTGCTTCTACACTGCTGGCCCCGCCCACCCATTCTCAGCCCAGTCGGACCCCTCTGTCCAACGCCCACACTTCTGTCTTCACTGTAATCCCACTCGTTCCTCAGGATCTCATTCCCAACGTGGACATCCCATACGCTTCACGGGCTTCTGCAGCAGACAAGCATTTTCCAATTGGGAGCACACAATTTTGCATTTCATTGCACTCCATTTTTTTCATATTTGCAAACTCTGTTTTCCCACAGAGTTGTGAAGCAGCACGAGGGCAGGCCATGCCCTAGCTCCCTCGAGATGCCAAGCGCAGAGCACCCCGAGAGCACCTGTTGAGCCGGGGTAGCCTCCCTCCCACCTGCCTTCCATCGCTACCCTTTTTTCGTAATCCAAACTACCTTGGCCCCTCAGCCCCTGATCATGTCATTCCCTCCAGGCCTTGGGGATTAGACATCCCATGAAACGCGATCAGACTTTGGGCTCTAGAAGACCTTGCTGGCTGCAAGCCTGCTGAAGAGATGACAGGGAGGGGCCGAGGGTTCGCTCAGCTGGCAGAGTGCCGCTCTGCACTCTCTGAGGCCCTGGGTTCGATCCCCAACACAGCCCAAAAGAGGGGGGTAGGACATGGCAATCCACTCCCAAAGCAATCCTGAAACAATCAGCCATTGAATCCGATGACCTCAGTGGTATAGCTGGAGACAGCGGGCAGCAGGAGGGGAGTAGGTGACCCACATTCACAGCTGGTTAGGTCATGGTGGTGGCTCGCACCCAGATCTTAGAGCACAGCAGCCGGGCTCTTCCCAGTCAGTCCCGAGGCTGCAGGTAGGGGCCTGGATGTTGAGCCAGCTTAACAGCTACCTGCTTCCGGCTATTTACACAGCTCCAATTGATTAGTTGTACCCTGTAATTATTTCGCTGAATTTTTTTAACTCGCTCCATTTGTGTTTTCCTTTCTGGCAGACAGGCGACAGGAAAGAGCAGCTGGGGAGGTAAGTGAGAGGTAAAGAAATTGTGCAGGGTCTGGAACGGAAGGCCAGGGGATCCCTGAGGTGCCTGGGTTTCTTGCTTGCCCACCCCCAGACCCCCACGTCCATCTTCACGTGGCTCTGCCTTGGTCTCTTCCTCCTGGCGCAGAGAGAGAGGACCTGTTGAGCCAGATCTCTCTCAGGACCTCTCCCGTCTGCCTCCAGCCTGAAACCTGCCCATGGGGGCAGAACTTCTAGCTTCTTAACTCCTTTCTACCACCAACCCAGTTCCCCTCGGCACATCTGTCAGGTCATCGAGTTTTCAGAAGAAAACTCGAGTGAATACTACAAAGAGGGTGGGATGATTGTTCGTTCTCTCTCTCTCTCTTTCTCCTTCCCTCTCTTGTTCGTTCTCTCCCCCTTCCTCTCTTGCTGGAGGCTGAACTCAGGACCTTTGCACATGCTAGTCAAGTGCTCTACCACTCAGCTACATCTCCAGCCCCTCAAACATTCATTTTCTAAAGGACGTTTGACTCTGAGATCCACTTAACCTGGGGGGCATTCGGCTACATTCCCTAAGAGAGTCTGAGTGTTCAGAACGACCGAGACTCTCTCGCATGACCAAAACTCTAATTAGCCTCTTCTGAGTCCTCTGCTTAAGTGGGCCTAACCTTGGGTCTCCCTCTCTTTCTCTGTGGAATCCACTTGGAGCAAGAATGCTGCTAAATCGGTTTCTATTAAAAAACCTTACTCTTGGTATCTGAGCGCTCTGCACAGCGCATCATCCTGCCCTGCCTTCGGCAATGACCCTACTAAATTAGCTTGACCAGAAAAGCTTTATCCTGGCTATTTCTTTTCTCTCCTCCCTTCCTTTTTTTCCTTTTTTTTTTTTTTTTTTTTTTTTTTTTTTTTTTTTTTTTTTTCTCTTTTATTTTCTCTCTCCCAACTCCCCCCCATTTTTTTTCAGTACTTGTTGGGGCTGAGCTCAGGGCCTTGAACATGTTAGGCAAGTGCTCTCCCACAGAACCGCACCCCCAGCCCCTTTTTCACTTTCTGTTTTGAGACAGGGTCTTGTGAAATCGCACGAGCTGCCTCTGGCCTCTGGCTGGAGATTCTCCTGCCTCAGCTTCCCAAGTAGCTGGGATGATAGGCGTGGACCGTGGTGCCCTGCTCTTGATGTTTCTCTTCAGCAATTTCCATACACTGACCCCCTGCCTCACCGAATCTGTTCCTTGATTATATCTCCCTACATGTCCTTGTTGGGCTGGGGTTTAGCTCAGTTGGTAGACCGCTGCACTGTAGTCTCTGACATCCTGAGTTTGATTCCCAGCACCGCAAAAATGGGAGAAGGGCCTGGCAATCCACTCCCAAGGCAATCTCCAAACAGTCAGCCATTGAAAACCCTATGAGGGTCGCTATGAGTCAGATACTGACTCGATGGCACCTAACAACAACAACAACATGTCCTTGTTGGAGTTCGAGCTAAGCCCAGTCTCTCTCTCCTACTTCAGAACCCTATGGTGGCTGTCATTACACGGTCATGGTCCCCTTGAATAAAACCTGCCCTACCATCTCCAACAAGTGTTTGGATCATTTTTTCTTTAACAAGGATAACTACTGAATTCAAACAGCTTGGGGAAAGACTTCTGCCCCTTATCTGAAGCTATAGGGTCCTGGTAAAGAGATCAGGTAAAGAGATCACAGGTTTCACTGTGTCCCCAGACACTGCTGAGCATGGAGGACAGGCCCCCATCACTGAACCCCCTGGGCCTTGAGTCCCTCTGCCACACTCTCCCCAGGGCTCCAACTACTGTCTAGTTTCAAAAATGGAAGAAGGACATGGCAAGCCACGCCTGAAGCAATCTTGAAAGAATTAGCCATTGAAAACCCTATGAGTAGCAGAGAAGTACTGACATAGTGCCAGGCATGGCACAGTGTTGGGGAGTATTTCATTCTATTGTACATTGGGTCACTATGAGTCAGATCCGACTCCACGGCACCTAACAACAACAACAGAGTGTTCTTACACAACTCAGACAGCTCAATGTCAGTAGGCAAGATAATGTTATGGTTCTCTGATTATATATGAGGTTTGCTGTTGACCAGTGTCATTGTGCAGTGCACAATTATTCCAGCTTTGATGGCTTTTGCAGAGTGGTGCTAGGGTGAAGTTAGAAACAGCTCTTATTCTTTTGTGACAAGCCTATAGTCAGGAAAATGGCCTCAGTTAATTTCCCTATCTCATTATCCTATCACCCTGCCACATATAGGTTGTTCACAATCTATAACCCTCACTCTATTATCCCAAGGTAGTTATTATGAACCACATTTTATGCATGAACGGGCTTGGAGAGACTTAAAAAAAAAAAAAAAAAAGCAAAAACTTGCCTAAGGACACACAACTTTTAGTGATGGAGTGGGAGGTTTGAACCCTGGCCTGTCCAAAGCCTAGATCCACTACTGCAGCCACCACGGGTGGAGTTGAATTTCCCCTGAGGGCGTTTGTGTTATCCAAGCTGCGGAGGGTGGGGGGAGTGGGGGTGGGGGTGGGGTGTAGCGCAGTGGCACATGCTGGTCTAACATGAGCAAGGCCCTGGATTCCGGCCCCTGTGCTGCAAAATGTAAATAAAAGCCAAGGAAAGAAATGCCCATGTCAAGTCTTTGGAGGGGGTCGGTAAAGAGGGAGGCAGCCAGGTCAAAAAATAAGCAACTAAGAGGGATACACAAAGATTGAACTCTAGTTAGCAATATGATGCTGAAGTATTTAGAAGTTAAGTGTGCTGATGTCTACAACTTGCTTTCAAATATGTAAAAAATGGCACTGGGTGCAGCGGCGCATGCCTGTAATCCCAGCGACTTGGGAGGCAGAAGCAGGAGGATAATAAGATATTGCGGGATATAATCACACAGGTGGATCACACCCACCTGTTGTACATTACTTTGCTTCGGGGGAACTTAATCATTCGTCACCACGTTCTTTCGCAAATCTGCAGGAGTAGGTCTGGAGTAAACACTTGAAGATATAGAACAGCAAATGGAGAGGCAGTCCAGCCTTCATGAAAATTTAGGGTATTTGGGAGAAGATAGAACAGAATCATAAAATCCACATCAGTAAAGGTGTGAGCCCTTTATTTTCTGCTTTAGTGCATGAGAAACAGGGATGCAGGTTTTTTATAACTATCCTTGTCCAATAGCCTTTCCCATTTGGCTTTGTTGCATAAGAAAGTCCACTAAAGACTCAGAAATAGGTGGTGAAAGAAGGGGACCCAGGTGACCCAGGATTCTCCTCGGTGGAGAATCACTTCAGGTCCCTGAGAGTGTGCTAAAGAGAAGGGATCAATCCTTTCCCAAGGAGGCAGGCACTGGGGTTTAGCTCAGTTGGTAGAGCGCCGCTCTGCACTGAGTCCCCAGGTTCGAATGTCAGCACCACAAAAATGGGAGAAGGACCTGGCAGCCCACTCCCGGAACAATCAGCCATTGAAAACCCGATGAATAGCAAAGAAACCCTGACATAGCGCCGGACATGGCAGAGTGTCGGGGAGGGTTTCATTCTCTTGTACATCCGAGACATCACAACAACAACTTATGGAAAATTCAGTGTGCCAGGAACCAAGCCAGTCCCAACTCTGTCAATGTCTATCAACTTGAACAAGTCACTGATCTCCTTGAAGCTTCACCTCCTTTCTTGTTAAGTTTGATAAACTATTGCCTGTGGACCATATTTTGCCTGGGGCATATTTTTATATGGTCTCTGAGTTAAGAACAGTTTTTATATTTTTAAATAGCTGGGGGAAAAAAGCCAAAAGAAGAACATTTGTGACATGTGAAAATTATACATAATTCAAAGATAAGGGTCCATAAATAAAGCTTATCAGAACATAGCCACCCTCACCTGTTTATATATTATCCATGGCAGCTTTCAACCTATAACAGCAAGGCCATGATACTGCAACAGGTCATAATGCCCTGCAAAGTCCAAAATATCCCAGCCCTTTATAGAAAAAAATGACCATGGCTGGGCACAGTTGTGCACACCAGTAATTCTAGCACTTGGGAGGCCAAGGCAGGAGGATTGAGAGTTTCAGACCTGGGCTACATAGGAAGACCTTGTAAATACATACAAAAAAGAAGAAAGAAGAAAAGAAAAAGCTGGATAACTTGGTGTGAAAAGGTCCACCCACAACATCGCTGCTCTACCGACCCTACCTCACTTCCCAGAATTGCTATGGTAATTAAAATAAGACGGGCTTCGTACACTGTGAGATTCTATATGAAGCAAGGTATCCCTACTCCCCAATCCTGCTTCCCTCTATACCATCCTTACAAAGGAGGGAGAAACTGGGAGGAATATCTCATACAACATAGAAGCTAAAGTTAACAAAAGGAGGGAAAACAGGCATGGAGAAATAGATGCCTCTGTTTTGCCCATTTGGTTCTGCAATTGACACCCATGGAAGCAGCAGTTAAGAAATCAAAAGATGCACCGTGTTGGGAAAAGCTGTTGCAAAAGACCTCTTTAAAGTGCTGAAAAGTAAAGGTGTCACACGGAAGACAAAGGTGCACCTGATTCATGCCATGGTATTTTCAGATGCATCATATGGTTGTGAAAGCTGGACACTGAACAAGGGAAACAAGAAGAATTGATGCTTTTGAATTATGGTGCTAGAGACAAATATTGAATATACCATGGACTGCCAAAAGAACCAACAGATCTATCCTAGAAGTGCAACCAGAGTGCTCTGTGGAAGCAAGGATGGCTGGACCGCGTCTTACATAATTTGGACGTGCTGTCAGGAGACACCAATCCCTGGAGAAGGACGTGAGATTTGGGAGAGTGGGAGGTCAATGAAAAAAAGGAAAACCCTCAACTAGATGAATTGACACAGTGTCTGCAACAATGAGCTTAAATATAAAAAAGATCGTGTGCCTGGCACAGTGTTGGGGAGTGTTTCCTTCTATTGTACATAGGGTCTCTATGAGTCAGGTCCAACTTAACGGCACCTAACAACTAATGTTTTATCCAGGAGGCAAAAACCCCAACTACATAACTCTTGCAAGGCTGGGAATGTACAGCTGTATCTAGAAGGGTCAGGAATGGATGACCAGCATTTTTTAATAATTTAGTGATCCAGTGATTAAGCACATCATTTTAAAAACATGAATGACATAAAGTTACAATCCAATAAATTACAGTAAAAGTAACAGTATTAAATACTCAAAGTCCATCACTTCCTAATCCTTTGACGCTATTTTACCGTCTGTGCTCCCGAGGTTGTTTATGTCTACTGTATCTGTGTGGTAAAAATACCACCTAGTGCCGTGGTACTGTGACTCTCTTCCTGGCTCTGGCTCAACAATGTCATATTTGGTATCTTGAAATTAGTCATGGTGGGAGTGTTTACATCTTGGGAACAGGGAAACTCTGTAAAGCAGGCATTCCTCCCACCTCCAAGAGCCCAGTGCCGGGACCAGGACTCTTCTTTCCAGGAGATTCACAACTGATTGTTGTTGTTAGGTGCCGTCGAGTCGAGTCCGACTCATAGCGACCCTGTGTACAACAGATCGAAACACTTGCTGATTCTGTGCCAGGCAAACGATCTTATTTATGTTCAAGCCCATTATTGCAGACAGAGGACAGAGGGCAGTCACCACGGGGTACCGAAGAACAGGAGTGACAGGCAACTTCTATCCCAAGAAGACCGAACCAGAGAGGCGTTATGTGGGGACCAAAGGCTCTGGTGCCTTCAGCCATACCACCCTGGTGTCTGATCCTGTCTGACCTCAGAAGCCTGGTTAGTGGAGCAAATTAATCCAACTCAAGGAAGGGTAACGGGAGAGCCCAACATAGAGCTGCTGGGTCAGAAGCAAAGGCCACACCTGGGGCTTGAGGTTGGCGTCTGAAGTGTGTGTGTGAGGTGGAGGAAAAGCTGGTCTCATGGGACTGAGCCGTCCATCCGTGGGATCTGAGGCTGCCTCCAAGTAGACAGTGTCAGAATGGAATTGAATCAGAAGATGCTCAGCTGGGGTCTGCTGGAGAATTGGTGGGGTGATGGGGCAGAAAACCCACACATCTGGTCACAGAAGGATGTTGTCCTGAGAAACGTTTTTTTTTTTTTTATTCAGACTAGACCTTGAAGTTTATGAAAAGCAAAGATGTCACATTGAAGACGAAGGTGCGTCTGACTCATGCCATGGTATGTTCAGTTGCATTATATGGCTGTGAAAGCTGGACATTGAACAAGAGAGACAGAAAAAGAATGGATGTTTTTAAATTGTGGTGCTGGAGACATCTATTGAATATACCATGGACTGCCAAAAGAACCAACAAATCTGTCCTAGAAGAAGTGCAACCAGAGTGCTCCTTGGAAGCAAGAATGGCCAGACTGCGTCTTACATATTTTGGACATGTAGTGATGAGAGATCAATCCCTGGAGAAGGACATCATGTTTGGGAGAGTGGCAGGTCAACGCAAAAGAGGAAAACCTTCCAGCAGTGTCTGCAACAATGGGCTTAAACATAAATAAGATCGTTTGCCTGGCACAGAATCGGCAAGTGTTTCGATCTGCTGTACATAGGGTCGCTATGAGTTGGACTCGACTCGACAGCACCTAACAACAACAACAAGAACAGAACTAGAACTTGGTCTCTTGGCTTCAGGTATAATTTGGAGTTTATGGATCTATTACTTCTTGTCGTGTGCGTGTGTGTGTGTGGTACTGGGGGTTGAACCCAGGGCCTCACGCCTGCATGCTTTGCAAGTGTTGGACCATTGAGCTGCATCCCCAACCCATTTTGGTTTATTTACTTTTTGAGACAGGATCTCGTAAATTACACAGACTGCCTCTGGTCTTGAACTTGCGATCCTCCTGCATCTGCCTCCTTAGCCGCTGGGATTACAGGTGTGCGCCACCACGCCCGGGGCTGGACCTATTATTTCTTTTAAAAAGAGTTTGTGTGGGTATGTTGTTGTTGTTGTTGTTGTTGTTGTTGTATGTTGTTGTTAGGTGCCATCATGTCAGGTCTGACTCATAGTGACCCTCATAGGGTTTTCAATGGCTGATTGTTTCGGGAGTGGACTGGAAGGTCCTTCGTTTTTGACGTGCTGAGGATTGAACTGAGGGCCTCAGAGAGCACAGAGCAGTGCTCTACCAACTGAGCTAAACCCCAGCCCATATATAATCTCTTCAGAAACTTGCCGAGCACTATGAAATGAATTCAATAAACACAGTTCCTGACATCTATAATCTGGTTTAGTTTAAAATTGAGAGATGGACACAGACAGAAAGGAGGTTTGGTTTACGCTTAGACAATAAATAGACTGATAGATGGACAGAATTTCATTCCATGACCGATGACGGTAAGTATAAGCTCAGTGTAGTGAGGAAGGTATGCACATAAGAAACAAAGACCTGAGTTCAAATCCTGACTCTGCTGCTTATTAGCTGTGTTACCTTGGGCAAGTTACTCGGCTTCTCAGAGGCCTCAATTCCCTGACGACCAACTATGAAGCGTGATATTCACGTGTCAGAGAATGTTGTGAGGATTGAAGAAATGTCTGTGAGGTGTGTATTATAGCACCTGCAACATAACGGATGGATGTTTTTCACTTAGCGACAGTATAAGACACAGGGGATGCCTAGAGTCACTATGAACTGGGGAAGAGAATTACTTACCTACCTACTTTTTGTCACAATAGAAGCAAAAATTCCTCATATTTGCATTTCTCCTTATAATTTATAGATAGCCCTAAGAGACAAAGCGGAGGTAGTCCTATTTTACAGGCTAACGCACTCTCATATTTATTCAGTTAAAATTTATTGTTCCGGGCATGTTCTAGCTTATGAAACAACAGTGATTGCATTACCCCCATTTTGCTTTAATATAATGAACTACCTGAGGCAGGTTAACTTAATAAAGAAAAGAGGTTTAGTTAGCTCATAGTTCTGGGAGTTCAAGGGCACAGCACTGGCTCGGCTGGGGATGACATAATGTCAGCAGCTTGTGTGGGAAGAAGACATTACGTCTCAAAACTGGAGCCAGAGAACCATCCCAGGGTAAGGACCGCTTTTATAAGAACTTGCTCTCACAATAGCTCAAGGGTCCCATAGAAACTACCTTAATCCCTTCTGAGGACAGTGCCCCCAATGACCTAAGGCCCTCCCAGCAGGCGCCACCTCTTAAAGGGCCCCACCATTTCCCAACCTCACTGCGTTAGAGATCTGAGCTTCCAACATGTGACCTGGGGGGGAGAAACCACATCCAAACCAGGCCAAGATGCAGGAGCAGAGGCTAATGGACGAGGCACCAGCCAGTCTCTGACTGTGGATTCTCTAAGCTGGTGTCTTTCAGGCCTCACTCATTCTTCTAGTTTGGGGGAGCCCAGCACACCCAAAATATGCAGAATGTTGACGAGGAGAAACCCAGGGGGGAAGAGAAGACGCCACCTGCTCCTTCATCCCCTGGCTGTTCAGAGCACAGGGGAGGGACCAGGTCGCTACGGCAGCCTCCTTTCCTTGATGGCCCTTCCAGACTTGGCAGGCACCCATTCTGGGCCCGTGGAGGCTCCTTCCCACAGGACAATTGTTTCTGGGCTGCTGCGCTGGGCTCTGTGCCAGGCAGACTCTGGCATCTGCCCAGTCGAAGCTGGAGCGCCGTGAGCGAAAGACAAGACAGGTGCCGCATGACAATGATGGCAAGGAGGTGCAAACGCTCCACTCGCGTGGACACTGGCGTGGGCAGGTGGGAGCCTGCAGGACAGAGAGCCTGGGTACGGGGCGCACACGCACAGAACACGAACGGGCTTGTGAGTGACCACGTCTGGTCAAGAGCTTTCGCGCTTTGAAAGATGGAAGAGGCGTGTGTATCTGGGCAGGTGCGACTGGAGGGGTGCGTAGATGGGAAGGAGTGGGTGGCACGGGTGTCTGAGTGCGTGCTGTGTGTTGTGAGAATGGTGGGTGGGTGTGAACGTGTGTGTGAGCTGTATACATCCAAGATGTAAACAGAAAGCAAAGAAGCCGATACTGTGTGCCAGAGATAGAAACTTCATAGACAAATACTTGATTCTGTAGCTTGTTAGGTGCTGTCCAGTCAGGTCCCTCTCATAGGGACCCTATGTACAACAGAACGGAACAGAACACTCCTGACACTGTGCCATGCCTGACACTATGTCAGTTCTTCTCTGCTATTCATAGGGTTTTCAATGGCTGATTGTTTTGGGAGTGGGCTGCCATGTCCTTCTTCCATTTTTGTGGTACTAGGAATGCTTTAGCTCAGTTGGTAGAGAGCTGCACTGGAGTCTCTGAGGACCTGAGTTCAATTCCCTGCACCGCAAAAATGGGAGAAGGACCTGGCAATCCACTCCCAAGGCAATCCCGAAACAGTCAGCCATCGAAAACCCTATGAGGGTCGCTATGAGTCAGATACCGACTCGATGGCACCTAACAACAACAACAACAACAAGGAATCAAACCCAGGGCCTCAGGGAGCACAGAGCAGCACTCTACCAACTGAGCTAAACCCTTGTATGTAAGCTGTATGTGTGAATGTTGGGTGTTGCTACAGTCTCAGTATTGGTGTCCCTCGATCCCCTAATTCATATGTTGAGACTGAATCCCAGATGAGATAGCATCAAGACAAAGGGACTTTGGGGATGGGATTAGTTCCCTTATAAAGAGATGGATGGGAGCCAGGTGCCATAGCTCATGCCCGTAATCCCAGCCACTCAGGAGGCTGAGGCTAGAGGATTCCAAGTTGGAGGCCAGAGGCAGCCTGCACAAAGTATTGAGACCTTATCTCGAAATAAAAAATGAATATGGGGGTAGGGGTGCAGCTCAGTAGGGAGCACTCGCATACCTTGTGAGAGGTCCTGGGTTCAAACC